>BQNB010084778.1:6205-28654 GCA_026074375.1 Tanacetum coccineum
GAAAATAGAAAGTTTTCGATTAAGTGACATATAATATAAATGAAAGAATGATTGTAACTTAATTATGCGGAGTTTAGGAATCTAGGACGCGCAAGTGGATTTCTCATCACATGTGTATATATATTTATACTATTTCAATAGTTGCGATGTACGTACTATTCGATCGTATGTTACGGTATTATAGGTCATGGTTGAGTTCGTTGTCGAGACATCTTTGGATTGTCACGATTATTTTGATCCTCGGCTTAGATCAAGGTGAGTTTATAGCCTCGCTTTTGAACTGTTTTAAATGTTTTAAACCCGCGAGGGGGATACATGCTTGTTTTGAAAAGTGAACGCAAGGTGTTTTGATATGTGATATGATTCCATACTATGAGTTTATGCCTTTGACTGTGTACTCGTTAATTACCAAGGAGGTAAACGTTGAATGCATTAAATAGATCTATTGGGTTTGACAACCCTGTCTGGGGTCTGGATTCGATGGTGAACACCATATAACGGACATTTTGTATTGAGAAAAGGGGTGGTGGCATACTACCCGGTCACTTATTTTTGTCTATCATGATAAAATGTGTTAAGGTTCGGTACACGGGCTCATGTAAAATGGAAATATTGTGTGGCTTGCCTTACTAGCAGTCATACGTGTTTTGTGGAACCAAATATTGCGTTCTGATTGTTGTTTAAAAACTTTATGAATTCACTCAACATTTTGTTGACGTTTTTAAGCATGTATCTCAGGTATAGTTGTTGTTGATGGCTTGGATGGAATGGAACACGGATATCAAGGACGGTGTCTCGGTGAATTAGTGTCATGAAATAAAAACGATGTTTTTAAACTAAGTCATGTTATTACTTCTAGAATTTAAATTTTTAAACTAAGTCATGTTATTACTTCTAGAATTTAACTTCTACGTTGGTATTTGGGACCTTGTAACTCTAATGTTCTTCATAAGTTACGCATTAAAGAAGAGGACATTCCAGTTACAACATTTAGAACTCGGTATGGTCACTTTGAGTTCCAAGTGATGCCGTTTGGATTGACTAATGCGCCTGCTGTGTTTATGGACTTGATGAACCGAGTATGCAAGCCATATCTTGATAAGTTCTTCATTGTGTTCATTGATGATATTTTGGTTTATTCCAAGGACGAAGAAGAGCACAGAAGGCATTTGAAGATTATTTTAGAGCTGCTTAAGAAGGAGAAATTGTACGCCAAATTTTCAAAGTGTTATTTTTGGCTAGATTCGGTACAATTCCTTGGTCATATGATTGATTGTAATGGTGTTCAAGTTGATCCTGCTAAGATTGAAGCCATTAAGAATTAGGCTGCACCAACGACGCCAACAGAGGTGAGACAATTTCTTGGATTGGCTGGTTACTATCAAAGGTTTATTGAAGGTTTTTCTTTGATTTCTAAGCCACTGACCAAATTGACTCAGAAAGATAAGAAATACGAGTGGGGAAACAAAGAAGAGGAAGCTTTTCAGACACTGAAGCAAAAGTTGTGTAGTGCACCGATCTTAGCGTTGCCCGAAGGAACTGAAGATTTCGTGGTCTATTGTAACGCGTCACTTAAGGGTTATGGAGCCGTGTTGATGCAACGGGAAAACGCAATCACATATGCTTCCCGACAATTAAAGACTCGCGAAGAGAATTACACTACTCATGATTTGGAATTGAGAGCCGTTGTTTTTGCTCTTAGGTTGTGAAGACATTATTTGTATGGAACAAAATGTATGGTTTTCACCGATCACAAGAGCCTACAATATATTTTGAACCAGAAAGAGCTAAACTTAAGACAACGGAGATGGATTGAGTTGCTAAGTGATTACGATTGTGAAATTCGGTATCACCCTGGAAAAGCAAATGTTATGGCTGACGCCTTAAGTTGAAAGGAAAGGATTAAGCCATTGCGTGTTCGAGCTTTGATGATGACTGTTCACAACGATCTGCCTAAGCAAATCCTTGAAGCTCAGAAGGAAGCGATGAAGAGGAAGAATGTGAAGGCCAAAATTTTAGGGAGATTGATTAAGCAAATATTCGAGTTTCGCCCTGATGAAACGCGTTGCTTTGGAAATCGTGTTTGGTTGCCGTGATTCGGTGGATTGAGGGATTTGATTATGCATGAGTCACATAAGTCCAAGTACTCTATCCATCCGGGATCGGACAAGATGTATCAAGATTTGAAGCTATTGTACTGGTGGCCGAATATGAAAGCGGATATTGCCACGTATGTTAGCAAGTGCCCGACTTGTACGAAGGTTAAAGCTGAGCATCAGAAACTGTCTAGGTTGCTGCAACAACCTAAGATTCCTGTTTGGAAATGGGAAAGGATTACTATGGATTTTGTTTTGGGATGTCTTGCTAAAGATTTGGTTGCATTGTGTTTTGGGAAACTCATGTGTTGGGAACCAGTATCTTTGTAATAATAACAATGAACAAGTTAAAGCTTCGGGCTATTTGTATCAAACATATGTTAAATCCAATGTATCAGTTTTAAAACGACTTTTTGATCGTTCTATATATATCTTGTGTTATTGATCTGAGAAGTAACACGCCCCGGACCCTTATTCCGCTGTGACCCAATTTGGAGGTGTTATAGATGGTCAAATAGAAAGGACTATACAAATGCTTGAAGATATGTTGCGTGCCTATGTGATCGACTTTGGAAGTAGTTGGGATCGCTATCTGCCATTGGTCGAGTTCTCATACAACAATAGTTATCACGCGAGTATTAAGGCTGCACCATATGAGGCTTTGTACGAACATAAATGTAGATCACCTGTTTGCTGGAGTGAGGTTGGAGATAGCCAACTCACCTGTCCAGAACTGATTCATGAAATGACCGAGAAGATCATTCAGATTAAGAACCGATTGTTAACTGTTCGTAGCGCCAAGAGCTAAGCCATTAGAATTTGAAGTCAGTGATATGGTACTGCTCAAGGTATCGCCGTAGAATGGCGTTGTACGTTTTAGAAAGCGCAAAAATTTGATTCCACGTTACATTGGGCCATTTAGGATTTTAGCTAGAGTCGGTCCAGTAACTTATACGTTGGAGTTACCCGAAGAGTTAAAAGGAATTCATAGTAGTTTTCATGTTTTAAATCTTAAGGAATTCATAGTAGTTTTCATGGATGAGATTCAACTTGATGATAAGTTGCATATGATTGAAGAGCCAGTAGAAAATGTTGATCGAGAGGTCAGGCGACTTAAGCAAAGTCGGATACCTATCGTTAAAGTTCGTTGGAATTCGCAAAGAGGTCTGGAATTTACTTGGGAGCGTGAGGATCAGATTAAGAATAAGTATCCTCAAAGCGAGAAAGAGCGGATAAGTCGAGCTGAGCACCGGGATGGCGCTCCCTAAAGGAGGGGAGAATGTAACAACCTAAGTTTCAGGTCAACGTTTATCCCAAGCTATGATAATTATTTTTCTACGTAAATGTTTTTAGTCGTTTATGATATATAAGGTTTGGTGAAAATTTCCATTTTATTAGGTAATTTCAAGCCGTGATTGAGTTCTATTTGTTTTTAGCGTTCGTGAAAGTTAGAAAAATTATGTTGTCGCTCCGAGAGCGTGATTAATTTATTTTTGTATTTTACGGCGTTTCCCCGAGTTTTTGTAAAACCCGTGTTTAAAGGTCGTGTTTTACGCGATTTAACATTTTATTAAATGATTTAAAGTAAATTAGTGGGACGGAATAAAAATATTTACGAACGTGGTGTGACCCGAGCTTGTTGGCCGATTTTAACATAAAAGAAACACCTTTGTACTAGTTTTGAAAGACTTAAAGGATGGAGGGCCTAAAAGTGTCAAGTTCTTAAAGATATTTCCTAAAAATGCCACACCACACACATTTATAAATCTTTTATCAAAATTTTCTTCTTCCTCCCTTGTTTTCTACACACGACCGGCCAAACAAACACCACCCATTTCCCGTCAATTTTTCGACATGCAATAAAATGTAATTACATATTCTTAATCCTTGTATCAAGGCCTACACATCCCACTAAAAATATTGCACATGCATTAAGTTTTGAAGAAATTTGATTTTGGGTTTGTTCTTGAAGTTTTGAGTAAAAGGGGTGTTTAAAAGAGCTAGATTAGTGTTGTAGTGAACTTGGTTTAGTTAAAAAGGGTTTTTTTTGGTGTTTGGGTGCTCGTCCGATTTCGAACCACAAGGGGGAAACAAAACAAGTTTTTGTTATAGCTTTGTGAGTATCCTAGTTAAATTTTTATGTGATTAATTTGTTGATATTGCGTATTGTATGGTTATTACTAGATGTTCAAGTGCAAGAAATTATTGAAAGCGTATTTGTTTATTACTTGAAGTTTGATGGTTTTGGTATAATTACATAGGTTAGTTAAACATGTTTTGATAGTTGGTTTATGTCAAAAGTGTCATTTTAATAGGTTTTGAGTTGACCAAGTTTGACCAAAAAGTTTGACCGCCTTGTAGCGTGTCGAGAAACTTTTGAAAGTTATTTTTGATAATTAAAAGTGATAGTGTTCGCCTTTAGCTACATTTCGCTAGGTGGATCGTCATGTAACTCTTAATAACGAATGTTTTACGGTCAAGTCAAGTTTTGTTATTTTTGGTGTAAAAGTCAACTACGAAGTTTGACTTTTAATGGTCAAACTTGGGTAAACTTTTGAATATGGTTCGTAATGTTAGTTAATTGATGACTAAATATAAAGTTCGGATTATATTATCCTTACTTTCGCCAACTTTCTAAAAATAGAAACTTTATGGAAAACGATCTGATATCGTTAGTGCGTCAAAGTGAAATGTTTTGCGTCGCACTTGGAGATTGTAGTATATGATTGTATATACGTAATAGTGATATATATAGATGCAAGTATGCATTATATGAGTTACTATACTTTTAGTCACATACCGCTATATATGTATTATATAGGTCATGATTAAGACGTGAAGTTATTTGCGCTGGTTGATTTGATTAAATTGGAGTCTTTGCTTAAAGGTGAGTTCATAGCCTCGCATTTTAAATCTTTGATTGTTTTATAAACCCGCGAGGGGGATACATGTCTGTTTTATAAAATCGTACACACATGATTTTATGGTATGCTGGACCCGATTATGAGATTGTTTCCGCATAAGTAGCTATTGTCGATGTCCCTTATTTCATGAACCGTTAATTGCCTTGCGAGGTGTACGCTAATGTATTAATAGATCTATTCGGTTTTACAACCCCGTTTGGGGTATGAATCCTTTGTGAACACCGTGTCAAACGGACGTTTTGTAGTTAGAAATAGTAGGTATATGACAATAATACCTTGTTCTAGGGCAAATTGGCATATGAAAAGATATATGCTTGTTAACGTTCAGTGTCATGAGCTTAATGCGTGAAAGAAAAGAGATTGTTATACATTGTATTCGTTGCAATGTTTTGCCGACAACTAGTTATGTGTTCAAAGATTATTTCTTATGGATTATTTTAAACTCTATGAATTTCACTCAATAATTTTGTTGATGTTTTAAACATTTTTTATCCCAAGTAACCAAGGATGAAGGCAACGATGGCGTGGAGGTGTTGTGTGTGTGATGATTTTGAGGAAAGACTAATTATGTGTTCTTGGTCTTTCATAAACAATATCTTAATGTGTTTATAAAACAATGTCTTAATTTTGAAACAATTGTCTTTCAAAAGTTGTAATGGTTGTGGTTGCGATCATGTGGGGACCTGAACGCATTTTCTGTGATTAATAATGGAACACATATTTGTAAAATGTCTCATTTAGGTCATTTTCTATTATCTTGGTGTATTGTGCTATTTAGTAACACCCAATTGCTATTTCCGCTGCGCAATCCAAAGTTGGGGGTGTTACAACTATGTAGCAACTTCATCCGAAGCTTGTTAAATACTTTTAATTCATGAAATGTAAATTAATTAGTCACTCTTCCTAGTAAATTTGTGTTAAAATTTAAAAGTCCAAAAAAAATTATAATACGGGCGGCCCCTAACCTTTTTCAGGCGGCCCCTGATCGATATAGGACAGCCACCAACAGACAACAATCATTTACACTTAGTCAAAAAATTTCAAAACTCACAACCAAACACCCTTCTTCCCTGTTGGTGCGATGAACACGAACCAAAATAACCCAAAACTCAAAATCAACCACCAAAACACTAATTGAAGATCAAATTATCAATAATAATCATCCCTAACATCACAAAGATCATCAATTGTAAGTCCTTTCATCTATTTTGTTTCAATTTGAATCTATGATTCATGATGAACACAAAAATTGAAATTGGGAATTTTCCATTTTTCTTTAAATTTTGTATAATTATGACTACTAGGATATTATGTATAACTTATATAATTCCCTTAGACATAGGATTTATATACACTAGTGAGTTTGTCAAAAAATTATTTTCGAACCAAAACCCCAATTTTATTTTCAAATCACTCACACTAGGAACAGAATAAAATTATTGTTATGCATTGTTAATACAACTTAAAAATGTTTTCAAACACATGCATAATGATCTCATGAACAAAATTCAAGATACATAATTCATATGTATTTTTTGACGTGTTTGGATGAGCAAAATCGAATTAAAGAGCGTTTGGGTTAACTCTTAGGATTTTATTTTTAGGTCGAGTTAATCGTTACTCCACATTTGTCACATTTAGGCACACACTAGATATCTCTTTCAATGAGGGAACCTTACTAAAATTGTCACTCTTTTAATTAGGTGAAATGATGTTGGAAGAAGAACTACGGTACACCAAATCATACATTCCAACTGTAGGATCGATTTCCTTAATGAAACACTGATATACTGTCAACTATGCGGAATCTAGTTGGCAGTACTTAAGAAGAACACACAATAGTTTCTCAAACGATTTCTTTTATAAACCTTTTTGAATCTGCCTAAATTGCAGATTCCTAATACAATACTAAAATAATTCTTAACTCGTGTTTTTCTATGTTTTTTCTATATTCTAATATCTTCCTAGAGATCCTTTTATAAACATAAGGATAACCTCTAGTAGATGTACAGTCCTTGTATATCATAAACACTAATTGATACTTATCACTAATAACTGTTACAAGATAAATGCTAAAACAACCGTTTAAACTTTATAGTTCCTATATCCACGGCAGTACTTCGATCTTTGACTGGCAGTACCTTGACTTTCTACTTAGCAGTACTTTGATCTTTCATTTAGCAGTACTTTGACTTTTTCGTGGCAGAACTTTGACCTTTTGACTTGTATTTCCCAACAATCCTCCCCTAACTTGAATTCTACTTGCTTGACTTCAAGTTTCTTGATAGTTGGTCTTCTTTGTTCAGCATCAGTCTGTTTTGTCTTGAAAGCAGTACTCTCTCAATCCTTTTAAGCTTCATCTTTGAGCAGTATCTTGTACACACTCTGTTATTTGAGATCTTGAAATGGAAACTATTATCCTTGTACATAACACATTTCTTCAAAAATCTTTGTCTTCGCCTTCAAACAGATTTGTTTCTTCTCAGCAACATGTCTTTTCAGACAACATGAATGGATTTTGATCGTGCTTTACCAATAGCCATTATCCTCTTGGGTAGTCAAGTTCTTTGGTACCTAGAAAATGGTAATTATCCCATGATGAACTGAAAATCACTTAAAACACTCAGAACCTGAATCATAGTGTGTTTTGAGTCTATTGGACTTTTTGGTAAGTCATTACAACCATTAACGGATTTGTTAGTCTTTACCTGTAGACGTTTGCCAGGACTAGTCAACTCTCTTGTAATAAAACATTGGTGAGTTGAGGACATATAGGTTTTGAGCAAACTATTAAAGCTCATCAACGGATTTGAGTTCTAATTTACCAAAATGCCGTTTGCTTTGGAGTAAGCCAATTAACTTCAGTGTAATACCATGTGTCATTGATCACCATACAATTTTTGGTATATATTGTCAAACCATCAACAGAATTTTGAGATGTCTTTACCCAAAACTGTTTGATTTGGAAGTAATTCTTATGTTTGTAAGACATGGTGAATTGATACATTTGCTGGTGGTGGTTTAACCAACACTCAATTTCCCTTTTATAAACGTTTGACATTCAAATATATATGCCTTATTTTTTTCTGACACACTAAAATCTTCACAATATTTCAAAAAACAACTTTTTTTAATAGCTGTTCCTTCATCAAGGTACTGTTTGTTTTACACTAGCAGTACTTTAAACAAAGTACTGCTTTGTTCAACAGTTTAAGTCTGTTTAATCAAAGTAAAGATATATATAAAGAATAATTTTGAAAATTAAAAACATACCTGTTGTTAAGGATTGTCACCCATATATTGCAGTGTGTCTACAAAAATGAACAGATGTATCAAAGTAATGGCTTGGGTCTCCACTTTCGTTATTCAACTTCAAGCTCCATGTTCCAGCATCCTTATCATCAACTCTCTTGATAGAGGATATCTTCTCCCTCAGCCAGGCTATGGAATCCTAGTGCATCTTCTTCTCCAGTGTATGCACTCCGAAGTTCATGAAACTCCATATTTATAATCTCCACATTTTCTTGATCCTTCCTAGAAAGTCATCATCACTTGATTCTGCCGTATCCCAAATAATGTTTAGATCAACCAGAGCATCAAACTAAGACGGTTGGAGGAATGTGTTCATAAATAGTCATCAACAACTCTATTTAGGTGATATAATCTTGTCTATCTAAGACATGCAGTAGTATCTCCCTTAATGTATCATAAGCCTAAAATCGCATCTCGTACGTCCGCCTCACGTGTGAAATTATAACGATACTGTGTGCCACCTCCATCCGGTGACTGAAAGCTCTCTCTGGCTCGCTGTCGGCCTCTCATTCCTGCGCGTCGATTCCTCCCCTTAGTGACTCTCGTTCGATCCGTGTAACACTCTTCGCACAAAGTCTTCCAACCCACTAACATATCTTTCGCGTGCCCTCACTATCACAATGCGTCTTCTCGTCGATGCTCTCTTAGGGCCTGCGTCGCGCATGGCTGTTCTTCCAGATACTTGTAGCACCTTCTCTTTCGTCACCTTACTCGAGTGCTTTTTGCTTCCGCACCTCTTCTTTAAACCGTCGTCGCCTTTCATTTCTATGCTAACTGTCCTCTCACCTGGAAATATTTCGTCTTTACAGAGAGTCTTCTATATGATGCTATGGACCTTGTCCACTACACTATGTGCCCTCGTCACTCTGTGGATATTTAAGTCGTTTTGCAAAATTTTGTTCGTCCTTGCTCACCCTTTCCTATCGAAACTCCACGCATCGCGATGCGCACGCGCGTCCTTGTGCTGCAAGTGAAGCGAGGCTTACACCTCACAATTGTAGTCAGCGGCAGACTATTGGTTTCATTCAAGTCTTCAAATCCCTCCTTCTTTCCACTTCTTACGCGCATCTCACATGCTCAGCTTGATAATTTTCTCTGTCGCACACATATACCATCACTCCTCACTTTGTAGTTCTCACCACTCGGACGTCCCGCTCTGATTTGTTGAAGAGTTAATTTCTTCTTCTTTAGGTTCTTCAACCAGTTTTCCCTCTGACTTTATCTTTAGAATCAGTACCTTGAGTTGGCTGTTGAGGTTGAGTTTGTATCGGGACAAGGAATGCTACACCTCCTTGGTCTAGAAATAGAAACTAAGAACTTCAGCTAGCTTTAAGTTGTTCTTCAGGGTCCATAACTTGATTGGACGGATTAGCCTGTGGGCGCTGCTAACGGTCATGACCTCTCCTCCCTCCTAAAACTTTAGGCATCCTTGGAGTCAATCAGCGCTCCCACTGCTCTAGCCAGTACTTCTTGCTACGTTGGTCTCCAATCACTGTGTGTCCTTCTGTCGCCTCCTCCACACTCACGTAACTTGAAGCTTATTTCCAGACCACTCAATATTATTATATCGTCCGTTAAGTCCTACATCACCGCTTTTGCCGTCGCACACCCACTAATACAGGCCCAGCGCAATCACAGCAGATCGTGCTCTACAGCAAGTATAGTCATCAATCGATCAAGGATCGTAGCCTCTAAATCCTTCTGTCCTATCGTAACCTGGTGCTCTTCTAGACACAAAATTCCCTTTATGCCAACTCGTATTCCTCCCACTATCGTGATCTGCTCGCTCTCTCGCTTCTTTCGCGCACTCATTGCTTCAGCTCTCTCTCTTCGACTTCTTAGCGTTGTGACTTCTCCCCTAACCAAAGAGCACTGATATACCCCCTTGGCCCACGTTTTATAATGACGACTTTGATCATTTTGTTTCATTCTTTTATTCATTTTGTCTCATCAAATCAAGAATCCTAACAATCTCCCCCTATTTGATGATGACAAAACAAACAAAGTCGTGTACGAACTTCCCCTTAAATAGAGAAGTTGAGATGTAATCATCTCCCTGAATGAAACAAAATCTTCCTTTGTAGATAGCTTCTTTCTTCGTCTCTTTTGCTTCTTAAGGTTTTGATTCTCTACCCAAAAAGCATGATGCTTGACCACTGGCTGAACCAATTTGGACAGTTTCTTGAGCTTGGCTTTGAGCTTGAGTATTAGTTTAGCTTGAGAAAGGGTTTGCCTCTTAAGTCTCTTAACTTCCCTGTTCAAAGCATATATATCTAAAAGTCCCTCATCTCCTCCAGATGTTTGAGACGCATCTGTGGGAGTATAATCATTGGGAGATTTAGGAATAGAAGCAGCATCGTGAGGTTCAGCCGTACCTTGGAAATCAGCAGTACCTTGTATTTCAGCAGTCCCTTGAGAGTTAGCAGTACCATGGAAGGAAGCAGTACCTTGTACTGAAGCAGTACGTTGAGAATGAGCAGCACTTTGAGTTGGAGTGCCTTGAGCATCCCTTGCAGAACTTGCAGCCTTAGAATGAGGACTAGTACTATGTTCTTCCTCCGCTGCCAATGCTGTTACTACCTCTAACATAGATGGAGTCAAAGGTGTAATCCTACACGAGAACTTAGGACTATGCTTCCTCATGAATGTAAAAACCTTAGAAGGAAGTGAAACGGATGGTATAAAGTCCTGAGGTCTGTCTACTCCCTCTAACTGCTTGTTCAAAAACAATTGAACGAACCTAGGATACATAAGAAAAGGTGTACCATTTGAAATATGTCCTAGCATCCCAGTTAGAATCATCAAGGAGAAATTAAACTTTTGGTTTGTGGCTAGACCTACAAGAGCAGAGGCAATGTTTGTCCCAAATTGTTCCCATGAAGTGCTCTTAGGACTTAAACAGTGGAGTAAGACATGAACTAAATACTTCCACTGTGGGCTAAATAGAGGTTTAGAGAAAGTGAGTTGTGCTAAGTTACCCTCGTAGCCAATATCTCTGAGCAAGTCCCAAATAACTTGCTTAGGAAAGCAATCAACTCCATTTTCATCATCAAAGAGTAGGTCAGCTCGAATGGTTGCTTCAGAAATCAAAATCTTCTTGCCAGCTACCTTGGCGCGGATGTGAGGTACGTCATTGATCACTTTGAGAGAAGCGGTAGCCCAAAATTGTTGAAGCCAAGGACCGATGAGATCAGGATCAACCAACAAAGAGTAATTAATGGAGCAGCCAGTGAGAAAGTCGATGATTTGATAAAAATCAGCATTCTGTGCCGTCTTTTCCACACACGCAATCATGTTGTGCTTGTTACAAGTGCGAATATTTGCCATTTGAAAAGAAATTAATGTGCGTCGGAGGTTGTAATTTAAAAAGTTATGAAAGAAAAGAGATAAAGTGAGAGAAAAATGCAATTCAGTTGAGTATTTATAGGTTGTGTTGGATAACTATGAAGTTACCGTTGTAAATACGTTTTTAGCGCAAAAACGTACGTTTGACCGTTGACCGAACGTTAGAACAGTACTTTGTTGTCTAAGCAGTACTTTCTAAGACAAGCAGTACTTTGAGTTGGCTAAGCAGTACTTTCAACTTAAAAAAAATTTCCAACTCAAATTTGTGCAACGACAACCCTTCAACCTTGCAAACTATCTCTTCAAATCATCAAACCTCTGAAAAATCATTCATATCCTCCCCTCAAATGTAGCTAAAGTGCTTCCAAAAATCCAATCTAACCAAACCAGTACTTTACTTGATCATCAGTACTTTATATGTGATCCTCCCCTCAAAGATAGCTATGGGTTCATCATCCCAATTGTTACCACCAAAAAGTTAAATCTTGCCAAGTCAAAGCCTTTGGTGAGTAAATCTGCTACATTGTCATCAGTATGAACCTTGACCACATTAATGAGCCTTTGCTCATAACAATCTCGAATGAAGTGATGTCGAATCTGAATATGCTTGGTCTTTGAGTGAAAAACAGGATTCTTCACAATGCAAATGGTGCTCTCATTGTCTATATGGATTTCAGTGTTCATGAAGTTAAATCCATAATCAAGTAGTTGATTTTGCATCCAAAGTACCTGAGCACAACAACTTGCAGCTGCTACATATTCTGCTTCTGTAGAGGAGATAGCCACAATTGTTTGTTTCTTGCATTGCCAAGAGACCAGTCTTCTTCCAAGATATTGACATCCTCCTGAAGTTGATCGTCTATCATGATTGTCCCCAGCATAGTCACTGTCTGAAAAAGCTTCTAAATGAAAAGGAGAGTCCTTAGGATACCATAGACCCAATTTTGGTTGATGTTTGAGGTACCTAAAGATCCTTTTGACAGCATGCAGGTGAGAAACCTTTGGAGTGACTTGAAATCTTGCACACAGACAAACAGCAAACATTATGTCTGGTCTTGAAGCAGTTAAGTACATGAGACACCCAATCATAGACCTATAAAGATGTACATCAACATCTTCACCTTCTTCATCTTTTCCTAGAGATTTATGAGCTTCAATGGGGGTGGATGCTGGCTTAATGGTTCTAAAGTCAAATTTGTTGAGAATGTCTTTCACATATTTGTCTTGACTTAGAAAAATACCAGCAGAAGTTTGCTTGACTTGAAGCCCCAAAAAGAAAGTGAGTTCACCCATGGAACTCATCTTGAATTCCTTTTGCATAAGATCTTCAAAATCCTTCACCATAGAAGACTTGGTAGATCCAAAGATAATATCATCTACATATACCTGTACCAACATGATATCTCTTCTATCCTTCTTAATAAACAGAGTTTTATCAATAGCCCCTCTCCTATATCCATGCTTCAAAAGAAAAGTGGAAAGTCTTTCATACCATGCTCTTGGGGCTTGATGCAGGCCATAAAGTGCCTTGACAACTCTGTAGACCTTGTTTGGATGAGCAGGATCTTCAAAACCTGGAGGCTGTTTGACATACACTTCTTCTGTGATGTTGCCATATAAGAATGCACTTTTGACATCCATCTGATAGACAGTAAAGCCCATGAAAGATGCAAATGCCAAAAAGAGTCTGATTGCTTCAATTCTGGCAACTGGTGCAAATACTTCATCATAATCCACACCTTCTTCTTGTCTGTACCCTTGTGCAACTAGGCGTGCTTTGTTCTTGATAATAGTACCCCGTTCATCTCTCTTGTTTCTAAAAACCCATTTAGTTCCAATCACCCTTTTGCCTTCTGGTAGGTCACATAACACCCATACCTCTTGTAGCTTGAATTGAAGCAGTTCTTCTTGCATCGCTTCAACCCAACTTTCATCTGCTAAGGCTTGAGAGACTTTCTTGGGTTCCTCTTGAGATAAGAAACAAGCAAACAAGCATGTTTGCTGATCTTTGTGGTTAGTTCTATTTTGCTTGTATATGAAAGACAGCAATGCTTGATGTTGATTTGAAGTACTGTCTTGAAGCTTTCTTCTTGTTTGAACCCCAGCAGTACTTTTGCCAATAATTTGACTTTGAGGATGAATCTTATGAATTCTAAGTGTGGGAGTAGAGGGAACATCAATGGTAGAAATGGGGTGATCCATGATGTTGTAATCATGCACTCCATCTTCCTCATTAGTCCCTGTATTTCATCATCAAAAGAATTTGCAGAGAAGACACCATCTTTTGGAACATCATCATCAGAATCTGTAGGTGTATTACCAGTACTTTGATAAGGTGTGTTAGTAGTACTTAGAGTGAAAGTACTGTTGGCACTTTCTTTTCCCTTTTCAAGAGCTATTCTCCTCTTTTCCTCTTCAAAAGCGTTCCTTTGAGCATCATTATGAAAGTTTAGGCAATAGATTTTTGATGCATCACATTTCTCACAAGCTCATCATGAGAGCTATTTCCTCAGAGACAATGGAATCTTCTTTGTCAGCAGTACGTTCCTCTGAATGCGTATTCTGAGCTGCATGAATGCTTGGACCATGAACAATAAAGTGCTGTTCATCTAAATCTTCAACATCAGCATAAGTTGATACTTTTCCTCCTGAATCACCATAGTTTTCTTTCCTTACAGGTATGTAATTCATTGAAGGAGTTAGAAGTTCAAGATCAAACATCCAATCAGGACCTTTTCCTTTTTGATTCTCCTGATTCTCAAGAAAGTCTACATGAAGACAGAAAAAAACAGTCTTGAACTTTTCTGTTACCACCTCTGTTATAGACTCTAAAACCTTTGCTGCTAGTAGAGTATCCCAACAGATAGCCTTCTTCTGACTTGCCATCAAACTTACCCAATTGATCTAGGGTATTAAGTATAGTCAGAGGACATCCAAAAGGTCTCATGAAACTGATGTTAGGAGATCTGCCCATCAAAATCTCATAAGGAGTCTTCATCTGAGGTTTAGTCACCGAAACTCTGTTAAGCACATAACAAGCAGTATTGACTGCTTCAGCCCAAAATTGAATAGGTAAAAGTGAGTCTGCTAGCATAGTTCGAGCTGCTTCAATGAGAGTCCTATTCTTTCTTTCCGCAACACCATTTTGCTGTGGAGTCTTCAATACTATAATTCTCTATTGATTCCTTTCTTGCACAAAACCTCATTCATTAAAAATGATTCTTGAACTCTGTTCCAAGGTCTCCACCTGAAGGTCTTCACTTTAATTCGACTTGTTTTTCTAAACCCACAATCAGATCATGAAGACTTATCATATGGCTCATCCTTATAAGCCAGAAGAAAAACAAAACCCACTGAATCTACTACATCATCCAGTGACCACAAAGCAGTACTTTTTCCTATTTACACTCTCTACTGAAACATCCAATAAAATCCATATGGAGAAATTCTAAGGTTCTTTGACTGTTCTTCTTCAACTTCCTAACAAGAAGCCCTGTGCTGTTTACCTTTTCTACATGCCAGACATGAATGATCAAGTTTGAATGTCTTGGATGGTAAACCTCTAACCAGATTGCCTTTAACCAACTTGTTAATGTTCTTGAAGTTGACATGCCCTAATCTTCTATGCCATAAGACAGCTTCATCCTTTGTTGCCTTTGCAACCAAACAAGTTACTCCTCCAAAGAGAATTATATTCTTTAGATCCTGACTGTATAACAGCATTCTTTCTAGGAGCTCTAGTATCACCAATCTTCCAGTCAAACTTATACTTTGGTAGATAAGATAAGACACTCCTTATCAGTGAAGAGAACATTTACGCTTCTGTATCATAGATTTGAAAAAAGATAAGAATTGAACTTTAGCTCCTCCACATAGCTGTCTTCTCAAGTCTATGCATGATGTCTTGATGGTTCCTTTTCTCGTGATTCCATCCTCCTTTAGATCTTTCCAAAAGCCACATAACCACCTTTGAATTCTTTAAAGTCAGACAGTTTGTCCTTGTCTCCTGTCATACTTCCAGAGCAACCACTGTCAATAATAGCATAATCTTTGAGATCTTCTTCTGGATTGCCCTGTACAAACAATTTTAAAGAATTAGACTCTTTTAGGACCAAGTCATACGACTTGGATACCCTAAATGGAGTTACATACTCAAATGTTTGAAGTGTGTAAGATCCATTATCCTATTCACAGAAACTATAAAAGCCCCTTTTGGGTCTCCATGTTTTGTTAGGATTTATTCACTACATGGCAGCTCCCTTTGACACTATAACATTTTGTGGAAGTACTTTTGCTTGTGATCCAACAGTACTTTTTTTTCCATAACCCATATTAAGATATCATAATTTCTTGGGCTCTTTATGGTCTGAAAGGAGTCCTTGTGGTAGAAGACCTTGTTGATGGTGAAAAACTTGAGGTTCCTAGGTCTTATATTATCCATCCTTGGATAATAAGGTCTACCAGTACTTTGTGAAAGTACTGCTTGTGTACTCATTGGTCGTAGCAGTACCTAGCATAATACACACTTTAGCAGAACGTTTTAAGGTACTGTTTTGTCATTTTGTCAATGGCCTACTTTTCAAACCCTTCCCTTGTAAGTACTACGCTGAATGGGGTTAAAAGACCCTCTTTTGGTGAGGGTAACCTAGAGATTTCCTGAAGAAGTTACTATGGTTCCCCTATTGATGTTAATCCAGACTGGTGTTGTGTCCCATGAACCCTGAGTTCCCTTAGGTTAAGGTTTGGGTTTTTTTGAAGGTTATTCCTTTAAGATCACAATCTTTGATTAGTGATCAGTACTGTAACATACAAAACATGTTTTACCCCTTTGTGCCCAATTCCCTTTTTCCTATATCCATGACCAACCCTGTTTTGACTGTTATTGAGACTTTTTTTTCAAAAGATGGTTTACTATTTTCTAGTTCAAAACAGTTTTGCTTTTTAATTAACTAAAAATAAAGTAGTCACTTCATCCATCACTACAACCCAATCTGTCATAATTGGGGACTTTATTTCTACAAATTTCTGGTTAACTATACTTTGTACTTCTCTGATTAACTACCAAGTATTCCAAATAGCTAGTTTCAACTATCCTTGAAAAGAGACATTTGCCCTAGGTGGTATGATAGTACCTGTAGGTGGAGGTACTGCATGGAATCCTTTTGCCTTTTGAAAGTTTGGATACAAAGATTCAGTCGAATTTGTATTCCCCCAGAAGGATTTGTCACTTTCCTTACTAACTACAGATCAACCCAAATCTTATACTGATTTATACAAAATATCTTTGTTTGTTTAAGGACTTCATTGAAGGGCAGCAGCATTGTCACATTTTTCAAGTTTTACCTTGAAATCATCTCCTTTCTTTTACGTTAAGACTGATCTAAGTTCAGTTTGTTTTCTTCTAGTTTAAAATCCGTATCACTTTAAGTCATATTCCATCTGTTCATACTTATCACCCCATGCATGTTCATTCTTTTCATGTGTTTTAAGTATGACTTCTAATGACTCTAAGCTCATTTGATATCCTAGAATTTCAGACCTAGCCTTTTGAAAATTAAACTCTTTCATTTTGTGTAGTTTTTCATAGCAAACTGTTTATAAGATTTACTACATTTAGAACAGTAAGGTACCTCTGAGTTTGTAGCCATCAAGGCTAGAGATACTGGTGTATCTTCAATTTGTTGCCCATCAAAATCACCAAGTCCATCCTTGCCAAACAGTGCACAGGTTCTCCTCATCATCTCCATTCTCCAATCATCTTCTGAAAGTACAGTCAGTTCATCATAAGCAAATGTTACTGGTTCAGCATCCAAATTCCTCCTTGGTCTCAGTCAATTTCTTCATTGTTGTCTGTTGCCACCAAGGCTTTTGAGTTTGAATCTTCAATAGCCACAATCTTCTTTTCCTGATGACCATTTGCTCTGTTTTCTTGATATTTAGCAAATCTGCACTCCCTAGCAAAATGACCCAACTTTTGACAATTAAAGCATTCAATCTTTGACTTGTCAAAAGTGATCCCATTCTTTGGCTTGAGGTCAATGGGTCTTCCTGTTTTTCTCATAAACTTCCTTATCCTTGCAGTTATCATAGCCACCTGCCATCGAATGTCAATTTCTTCCATAGCATCCTCATCAATTTGCAGCAGGTCTTCATCATCATGAGTTGTAGGCATAGATGCTTTTTGAGCAAAGAAAGAAATATGATTTCAACGGAGTGGGAATCACAGTTAGGAGCAGTTTGCACCTTGCTTGAGCAAGCCTGAGATAGATTCCTTTTTGGGATATTTTCGGGTCAGCAGTACCTTTGTTTCAAAGTACTAGCCTTGATTTCATGGACAGAATAACAATTTTTGTGAGCTTGAATTTGAAACACCCTTCAATTCATGCTCATACACCTTCAAGTTGTTGTAGAGATCATCAAACTCCAATTCATCCAATCCAGGTTGTCCCCGAATCATTGTAGCAACTACATGCCACACAGATGGTAGACTTCTTAGAAACTTCAAATTCGCATCTTCATGGGACACTTTAGCTTCATATAATTCAAGCATACTAAGAATATTCTGAAACCTTTCGTATGCTGAATCTAGCTCTTCTCTAGATCCGATAGTAAACGTCTCGAATTGTTGTTTCAAAAGATTCTTTTGCATCTTCTTTGATGCTTCATTACCTCCAAATCTTGCTTTTATGGCTGACCATAAAGTTCTTGCATCTGCAGCATCATGAAAACTGAGAAGATGTCTATCAGGTATTGCAGAAAGCAATATGTTAAGAGCTTTCTCATTGTTTCTTCTTGCGTTAGCAGCAAGCGAAGTTTTTGGTGCAGACACTGACGCGGATGCAGGATCAGTTGTGGCTTGATTTCCATTGGTGATTATATCCCATAGTATATGATCAGTGATGGCAAATACAGTCCTCATCTTCATAACCATAAGGTTCATATTCACCCTTCTTGATCATTGGGATTCTTAGTGCAGTGACTGATGAGTGGTAAGGAATAGGTTCACTTTCAGACATCTTTAGGATTTAGGAAAGATTTCCGATAGATTAGATATTCTTCTAGATCAGAGTCTCTACACAGGCTCTGATACCAATTGTAGGAACGATATACCTTAGTATAAAAAGCCTTTAGCCTGTAAAGGATATTACTTCCTTTGAATAAATCCAAGTCCAGTTATAATGAAAACCCTGAATGTAATACTATCAACTAATGGCGGAAACGATTAACAGTATCAAGAAGAACACACAATGAATTAATAAACGATTTGTACTTATCACACCTTGAATCACCTAATTTTGCAGACCCTAATACAATACTTATCTCTAATACTTCTAATCAATGCTTTTTTCTTTTTTTTTTGTTGTTTTGTGTCATCCCTATTCTAATGCCATCCTAGAATCCTTTATAAACGTAAGGATAACTCTAGTAGTGTACAGTTTCTTGTTATGACTGTATGACACAAATACTAATATAATACAATCACTAATGAAACTGTTACATGATAATTACTAATGAAACGTTTTTAACTAATAATCCTTAAAGTTCCTTAATTAAAGGGCGAACTTAGACTATTATAAACGTAAGCAGGCAGTACTTTGACCTTCAACTTAGTAGTACTTTGACTTTCTGACTTGTATTTCCCAACAAGCTTTTTAGATAAGCTAAAAATAAGAACTTTTTGTGAAATGACTTTTTGTAAAAACATAAAATAAGCTAGAAATAAGCTCCTAAAAGTGACAGTATACCTAAAAGAACTAAAAAGGATTAAGGCCTAAACTGTTTGGCTTTTTAAAGGCTAAATAAGCTAAGGAAAAGCAAATAAGCTAACAACAAACAATAAGCTATACCTAATAAGCATTATGGAACAAAAATAAGCAAATAAAAAGAGCTAGACTAAGCTTAAAATGATAGAATCTCTTAAAAGACTTTCAACATAGAATTCTAAACTGAAAAAGCTCATAAGCTTGAATAAGCTCTGTCCTGAACTAAATAAGCTAACATTACCTTAAAACTAACCTAATAAGCAGGACTAAACATAAATAAAGCAAAGCTAACAAGCCAATAAGCTCAGAAAAGCAAATAAGCTAAATTTGCCAAAAACTACTACAACAGCCAACAAGGGCACTTTCTAGCTTATTTTTAAGCTAGAAAATGGATCCTTATGGCTTAATGACTTATAACACTCTAAAGCTTATACAACAAGCTATCTAAATCAGCAAAGAATAAGCAGTTTGAAACACAATTAAGCTATGAAAAAGGCTTATGAAAATGGCTATCTAACTCAGCATATGCTGAGTTTTTGGTTTTCTTTTAAAAAAAGACAATTAAGCTTTTTGTAGACCTAATTAAGCCATCTAAAATAAGTTAAAAATACTAATCAAGCTAAAACAGAGTAAATTTATACTACAAACTACTTATGCTATAAATTTCAAAACCTAAATCCTACTTTAATTAACCTAAATTTGCTAATGAAGATGGGACATTTGTCTTTGAAAATGGACTCTTAACACTTTGACAGGTTTTAACTAAAAACACAAATGCACATACTCACCTAAACTAAAGCTATTCTATTGCATTCAACACTAAAAACAAGCATGAAAATGGTCCTACAACAACCTTTAAGCAAAAGACTAGAAATAAGCAGTTTGAATGAGCTTAAAGCCCACAGATTCTAATTTTATGTTGTTGGGAATTATATTTTTAGTTGATAAGACAAAACACGAATGAAACAAGATGGAAACATGAAGACCAAAAGTTGTAGTCAAAAGAATACTTACAAAAGATAAGAATTAAGTCTCTATTATATAAAGAGATCATAGACATAGGTTTTAGATCCATCCATATAAACATCGACTGATGAGAGTCGAATAGTAAATGTGTGTGTGTGTACACCATAGTTAGTTAGTTAGTTAGTACACCATAGTAGTTGGTGTAGCCCCAAGTTATAGTTGGGGCAATATGGAAATCGTATGAATAGAAAAACCTTGTTCATAACATTGATGTTCTTATTGTTATTCCGCTGTGCTTTATATTAATCAATGTTATTATATCCTAGATGAGCTAAACGATTCTCAACATGTGGTATCAGAGCCATGGGGCTCTTGATCTAGGATCTACAAGGTTTTTTTTTGAAGAAACCCTAATACCATGGCTGCTCGTCGATTTGGTTTGATTATATTCGATCTTTGTTCATCTATATGGATCGATTGCATAAGAAGCAGCATGTGTGATTGGTTATCATGGTTACAGTTTGGGTAACATGATCTCTATGAAGAATGAAGGTACTGCTCAAGTTCTTGAAGGTACTGCTCGAAGGTAAAGTACTGCTGAAAAGATCAAAGTACCGCTGCTGTTTGTGAAAGTACCGCTAGTGTTATCCGATATCTTAGAACGTACTGCTTGCTTTATCAGATATCGGGTAATACATGAATTTTGGTTTTTGGATGGATTTGGATCTCGAATGCTTCATTTAAGGGGAAGTTAACGGATTGATTTTTAAATGTTCTTAAACATTTAAAAGGCTCGTTTTTGGAGATTATTTGAAGAGGTGATTACGAAGATGATTGATTATCACTTATTTGATGTTGTAGTTGAGTTTCACAGATGCGTGTTCTTATCATACCTTTTAGCAGGAGGTAACTTGTTTGTTTTGTATGGTGACGAAGACTTGCAAAATCTAGGAATGTGTGATTTTTCTTAAGGTGCTCAATGCTCACATTCGCTATCACTTGAAGGAGTTACGTTATTGTGCTCAGTGTCTCATTATAGAGAATGAGGATTTTGTCAAGAGATTGTGGTCTGCTTATACATTAGGAGTATGAGCTCAACGTCGTGGATAGTGCAAGACATAAGATACAAGTTTAGGAAATTCAACTTTTTCAACAAATTCGTTATACTCAGTTTTCTTCATCAGTGATCACTACATGAAGCCTACAGAGTTCGAGATTCAAGAGATGGTAAACATATCTTTCAGGGGAAGCTTATTGATTAAATGTTTAACCATCTGCAGGTTGAATATCTACTGAAGACCCCTACTTGATTATAACAAAAAGGGGAAGAGGTTTCATTTCATTCGTATATTAACCTTCAGGAAGTTCCGTGCTATTTAAGGTTTTGTCATTATCAACTAGGGGAAATTGGTTGGGAATTATTTTTGAGTTGATAATACAAACACGAATGAAACAAGATGGAAACATAAAGACCAAAAGTTGTATCAAAGAATACAACAAAAGATAAGAACTAAAAGATTTGTCAAAGATAATGTTGAATAACTAATTGGATCAAATAAAAATAAATTCATCATAATTACATTATAAATTGGTCAAAGATAAATTAATTTTTGATCCATAATATCATTATTAGTTTCCATGTAAACCTTGACTCCTTATACATAAAAGGAGGTCTAAGGTATGTACTTTAGGCATCCATCATAGTTAGATCTCTCCCAATGAGAGTCTAATAGTTAGTTTATGTAATAGTTAGTAGTTAGTTTATAGACGTGTTATAGTCGTCTATATGTATTAGACCTCAAGGATCCTAGATCCATGTTAAGTTAGGTAACGTACTAATAATATTGAGGCATGAACGTTCGGTTAAAACCTTGTTTAATAACTTATTGTTCTTTAATTTCCGCTGCGTATATAAGTTATTTGTAAAACATGTCCTAGATAGGCTAAACGATCTTATCATATGTTCTAAAAACCTCAAAACCAATTTTTAACCTTAAACAACTACAACAAACAGATTAAAAGCCTATTAGATTGATAAACAAA
>BQNB010084779.1:0-24951 GCA_026074375.1 Tanacetum coccineum
GAATTAAAAAGAATTAGAATGAGAAACTCCCCTGATATTTGCTTGGTAGATTCTCCATGTTGAGTTTGTGAGCAAGATCGTGTGTTGAACTCCAACACCTCCAGACTTATAGATACTTCAACCAACTCGTCGATTTCTTTTCTTTCATCGAGGTCCTGTGCAAGATATAAGAAAACAAGTGCAATCCACCTCCAGTGTATTGGTTTGGTTAGAAAAAAAATCCTAAAACTGTACAGGAAGTCAATACGCCGTATCCATTCCCCAGGATACGCCGTATTGATACCTGTATACGCTGTATTCATTTAATGAATACGTCGTATAGACTGTGCTGAAAATAAAGACTGGATAACGTCCAGAAGGTCAATACGCCGTATCCATGAGGTTTGGATACGCCGTATAGACAGTCTGGGAAGACAAACTCGATAAAAATTGAAAATTACATTCCGGGTTGTCTCCCGACAAGCACTTTTGTTTACAGAAAAGTCTTTAAGTTAGACTTGACCCAATTTAATCCCATCCTTATAAAACAAATTGGGGTCGAACGGGATGCGAAATGCCACATACAAATTCTTGATTAGAAAAATGAATGACATCTATTTGTTAAGAATATTTCAAGTCATGATATTAAAATTTAGTTCCTAGATAAAAATTTCAGTTTTGAAAAATTTATTAGATGTATCATGACTTGTTTCCAAAAGCTTATTTGACTCATGTGCATAAGCACCAACATTCGTATTTATTAAATCAGGTAATTGTTTGACAGACATATCCCCCGAAGGCTGCTCAATGTCGATTTTATCATTATCATTGCCCGTATCCGATTTTAAATCATGAGGATAAATTACGTTAAAAGATTATAAATCATTAAAGTATAAAACGTTTTGTTCCTCTTCATTACATTAGGACAATGATGTTTCATTTTTTAAATCAAATTTATTGATATGTTGAGGAATTACAAAAGGTTCAGTTGAGAAATATGGTTTACACGTTAGAGCATCATTGTAAACAATGGCTGGAAATTCGTTCTCAAAATCTTTAAAGAAATCTAAATCATTTAAACAACGGTAAAAGCCATAAATTACCAACGTACTTTCCAAAATTTCCCGACTTGAAACTTTTACTTTTTTATTAACACCGAAACCCACGTACTTTCAAATTTTTAACCGACTTGAACCAAACGTTTGTACAGTTAGTTATTATGAATTCAGATCTACTTTTACATGCTTAAAAGCATAAATAACTGCTATTGTGTATTTTAGTTTGAGTCGGGTTCACGCCTTAATGTCATCGAACCTATGACACCGACTAAAGATTGAAGGCACCGAACTAGCTCACCGATCCACTTAACCGATCGAGACAACCGATCTAATTCACCGAACGAGCTCACCGAACAAGTCAATCGATCTAGCTCACCGAACGAGTTGACCGAACGAGCTCACCGAATAAGACAACCGATCTAACCATTTTACAATATAAAACTATACATTTTTTATTAATCCAGATCTAAACATATAATATAAAAAAAAGGATCTCAGTTAGGTATTTTTCTTATATCTTTTGTAAGATAAAAAGTACAAAAAAGTTTTTTTTTTGGAAACAAAATACCAACTTCATCATAGATCAATTTCTGAAGCATACACTTCGTTTAATTTTCAAAACAATAAAGAAAAACCAAGAACAAATAAGTGTCCAAGTACCTTGATGATTTGTGAAAACCTACCCGTGATTTTACCAGTACCTTGATGATTCGTTCTTAACAGAAAACAAATATGAGTGTTATTGTGGGTTATATTGACTTTGTTTGATAAAGGGTTTTATGTGGTTGTGTTTATCAAAGAAAATAAGAGCTTTAATTTGTGGTGTGAGGTTTGTTTTTGAAATGAAAGTGATTTAGAGGAGATATAGCCAAGATAGATGAGTTTTAAGATTGAGAATTAGGTTTATTTTAAGTGAGGCGTGTAAAGTGAGATACCAGGGTTTGTGAGTTGTGTTTTATATCTAGCTAAAATTTTAGGGTTAGAGTATATCTTGTGTTGGGCTTTCATTTTTTTTTATCTTCCAAAAACATTAAGAGCTAATATTGTTTTTATTTTGGGCTTGTGAAAATTGGATCCGAGTAATGCGTCATCAATTGTGAAATTGAAATATAGTCGTTTGTGTTTGTGTTCCAAGAAAAGTGAGGTGGACAATTTATGTAGTGAGCTGAGTTTTAATTGTGTGTTATGCTATCAAGTTAGCCAACGGTTTTGAGTGCAGGTCGATAATCTGATATTGATAATAATTTTTGGTTGAATTTTTTAGAGATTATTTTTGGTCTACGTTTTTAATTGAGCTTAAATAATTTTTTTAGTAGTAGTGTTGTTCATAATAATAAAAAATTAAAAAAAAATTGTTAACATTTTGTGTTATATATTTTTTTAGTGATAAATTTTTTTAGTCTACGGCTTTAATTGAGAATTAAATAGTTTTTGTTTGGGCAAGTTAGTTAGTTTGTGGTGATTAATTGAGCAAGCTTGTTCGGATTATTCATTGAGCATCGGGATTTTTTTGTTCGAGACAAGATGAGTCGAGACGTGATTACGGTTGGTTCGACAATGCGGATTCCGTTGTTATATCGGGGTGAATACTCTCAGTGGCGTGAACGGTTCATGAACTATCTTGAACAGTAAACGGATGGTGAAGCAATGATTAATTCTATTCAGAAGTTATTGCTCAAGTGTCACTTGCTGGAACCGCACCAAATGCACCTCCTACTCTTAAGGATCCTAAATTTTGGACTACTAAAGAGAAAAAGAGATATCGAAGATGTTCGTCGTGCAGATCTCTTTTCTTCAAGGGCTTTCCAAAATGGCATTTATTCCTTCTCTATTGATAGCTAAACGAGCCTGCTAAAAGATTTATGGGAATGCTATTGAAAAGGCTATCAGCATGCGTGGTTCTCAAAGTATGGTGAACAAGATAGGAAAGCTGCAATTTTATATGAGTATGAGACTTTCAAATCTACTGAAGGAGAACAATTGCTTGATACTTATCTTTTTTTTTTTTTTTTTATTCCGTTACTTACATTTGTGATTAATGATTTGAAGAAGTTGGTTATAGGAAAGATTATCGTGAGTTGAATTACAAGTTTCTAAACTTATCTACAACCAGAATGGAAACAATATGGACACTGATGAGGCAAACCAAGTACTTAATGGATTATTATAATTGTGCTCTTGTACAACATTTTGAAGCAACTAATACACAGGTTGATGTGAATGATGCTTGGGAATAAAAAGAAGTTGTCTGTGGTTACTTCAGAGTACATTAGCGTTGGTTGCTGAGTAATCAAAGTGACCAAACGCAATAAAGAGAAAGTGTAGTTCATAGAGTAATGACAGGAAGTGATGATGAAGATATCAGTGATTGAAAAAGATTAACGTGTTGTTAGCAAAAAGCTTTTAATCAAAGAAGTATTATTGCTAAGCCAAACAAACAATCAATTTGAGAAACTTCTCTTTCATCTTCTGCTTCAGCAAAACAAACTAAAAACCAGAGTACGTGAAGTCAGTGGAAAGAAAGTAGGATGATAAGAACAGTCGTGAGAAAGAAACGGGATATAAGCAAGTTAAGTGCTATTAATTAGCAAGAAGGATGGACATTTGCCAAAGTCTGCAAGATGAGCAAAGGTCAAATACTACAACTATACAATGACAAAGATGTTGCTAGCTAAGAAAGATAGTGATGAACAAGTACTTCTTGCTGAGGACCAAGCTTGGATGGAGTCTAGTAGTGATTCAGATCAAGAGATCAATGCAAATATGGTCTTCATGGCTAAAATGGAAAAGGTTCTTTAAGATTTAGAGAAAAGTTCATAATCCTGCAGAACGAAACTATGCTGTGGTGTATATTATTTACACATTCTGTTATGAAAGTGATCGAATATGAAAACTTCAGAGTATTATGATAACTCTACTAATTATGGTGTATTGTGAAAATGATGATGATCAATAAATTTTTCCAGTGATGTTAATTGAAATCTGCTAGTGAAAATTTTAATGGAATCATATTGAATCTCAAAACAGATCATGATCCTAGTCAGAAGTTTGATCATAATGATTCTGAAGATAAAGTTCATTTAGTTGATAAATTGATTAGAGTTTAATCCAAAAGATTGCTAAATGTCAAAAACGTATTGAGAAACGCGATATCATCAAAGCACGATTTGAAAATCAAAACCAAGGATCTTACAAGATAAATATGAATGTTTTGAAGAATCAATAGGTAAACACTTTTGAGGAGAAAAGTGATGAATTTCATGCTCAAATAAAAGTGTTGAAAGATAAGAATGATGATTTGATTGCTGAAACGGAAATCTTACAATAACAACTCAAAGTCAAACATGTTGTGATTGATACTCACACTGAGTGTCAAGCACGGTATGCAAAACTTGAGGAAGAAAGATATGAATATATGATTAGATATTCTGCTCTTTGTGATAATGACAAACAACATAGGAAAAAGATTGATCGAACAAGAGTTTTTTTTTGATAAGATGAAGTCGTCAGTTAGTTGAGATGATTAGTAATTGTTACTAGGATACACCACGCTTTAGAGAATATTTCAGAAAAACAGACGAAAATTTCCGAGTTAGAAGAGTGTGCGTAACAAGGATTTAGAAATTAAAAAGTGTTTGGAAAGATTAAATGATTGTGAAAACAAACTTCATAAAACTTGGACATACGTCGTTAGACTACTACATATGATCTTGCTTCTAAGGATTAAATGTATATTGGTCGGAAAAGGTAATAGGTTCTTGAAAAATCCAAGTTATTTTTGTTTAAAGCAAAGATTTTTGAGACTAAAGTCTTTACGATGCGAGGGATATTGGTCTAGGGTATACTCCGATGTTTCTCACTCTTTCACGAATGAAGCTTTGGAAAATTGAGAATTTAAAAGAGCAAGAGAGAATAAAATCTAAGTTTGCATATTGATTATGGAAAATAATGAATGCAAAAAAAAAAATGTTATGGATATGAAAAGATAATTTTTTGGTTGATTATTTTCAGCCGAATCGATAATAAATCCAGATTTTAAAAAGATTGATTCTCCATTTCAGCAAACAAGTTTACTTAAACCATATGTTCCAACAGTGATTTTTAGGAAAAGATAGATTGAGTTAGAAGGAAGAAGCACTAAAGTCTTTTGGAAATGAAAAGAACATTTTGAAATTATTGAGTCTTTGAAATCAAAAGGTTTTGAGTCGAGTGATTGAAAATGAATTTCTGATTCAGAAAAATCTCAATGGTGAAAATGATGTCATGAAGTTGAAAAAAGGTTTGTGATGTTGTGACCTATTTGGAGAATTCATAAGTGATTGCTCAGGAGAATGTTTACAAATAATGTGATCACAACGGTGTTTTCACCAAATTTTCTGTCCGTAATAAACCGTCTTGTGCTTTCAAATAATGTTGAAAATAAAACAAAAAGGAAAAAGACGTAAGAGGAAACATAATCTAATCAAAATGACAAACAAGTGAATAATGTTGTATTGCGTGCTATTCAGAGTTTTGGTCATTTTTCAGCACTTTTAGACCATGTAAGTATGTTAAAAGACTAAGCATAGCATGGGGGTGTTATTTGGAAGAAGAAATGGTCGTCTAATACTTCTAATGTTGATTTGTCTTCTGTTAGTTATTCAAAATTGAATAAAGATGTTAAGCGATATTCTCGCATAAGACTTGCTTGTTCATGTAATAATTCTCATCATGAAGGGACAATAGAGGTGTTGATGCTTATGTAATGTTGCTCATGGTGTTCCTTTGTTATATTCTAGATTGTTTGCTTCTTGTGATTGTGAATGATTTGTTGTTTTTGATGAGGTAAGTATTAAAAAATCTCAAGTTAGCAAGATGCCTTTTAGGGAAAAAAGCCCGTTGATTCTTTGATATAGCATTCTAGGGTAATTTCGAATAAATCTTTACCTAGGAATTGTTAGGGTGGCTTCCTAAATTGAAAAACCGTTAGCTGGAACCCGTAGCTAAATGGTATTCCCAAAGTCACGCGGTACAATAGATAAAAATTTCTAAGACACCTAACTCACCGGGACCATCCAAAAATGGGTACCCAAAGTTTGTTGAATGTCTTTGGTGTTTTTATTTATTGCAGATTGTCCAGATTTGTCTTTAGATCATCGATTCGGGATGCTCAAAGCATATGACAGGTAATCGTGCTCTTTTAACAAACTTTGTGGAAAAATTTCTTGGAATGGTTCGCTTTGGCAATAATGATTTTGCGGTGATTGCTGGCTATGGAGATGTTGTTATTGGATCAATGACGATCAAGAAAATTTAACTATGTCGAAGGTTTAGGAACATAAACTTATTAGACGTTGCGAAGTTTTGTAACAAGGGCCTTGAAGTTGCCTTTCGAAAGTCGACATGTTTTGTTCGAAACGAAGATGGTGTAGATTTGCTTATCGGTGATCGTTCATCGAATTTGTACACTATTGCTCTTAACGAAATCGCATCAAATTCTTTGGCTTGTCTTCTAGCAAAGGCTTCTTCTTTGCAATCTTGGTTGTGGCATCAACGTCTTTCTCATTTGAATTTCGCCACAATCAATAACCTTGTGAAAAAACAATCTTGTTCGAGGTCTTCATTCTAGATGAAATTCGAAAAAGATCATTTGTGTTTACGATTGTGTACAAGGAAGATTCATCGGAAAACATCACAAGTCCCAAAACGGCTTTTGCTTCGAATAAGCCACTTATCTTCTTTATATGGATTGTGTGCGTCCCGTATGCGGTAGAAAGTATTTAACGGAAATGCGATATGTGTTTTGTTGTTGTCGATGATTATTCACGGTATACATGGGTATTCTTTCTTCATTAGAAAGATGAAGCTTCCGAAGTAATCATTTCATTATTAGAAAACCCAAGTGAATCTCTCTCAACTTAAGTTCAGAGTGTTACGAACTGATAATGGTTCTGAGTTTAAAACAAAATTCTTGCTCAAGTTCTTTGATTGAGGTCGGCATTTATCAAACAATTGTTTGCTGCAAAAACGCCACAGCAAATGGTGTAGTGGAAAGGAGGAATTCGAACCTTAGTCGATAGCTGCAAGAACTATGCTACATTAGCAAACTTTACCATAGTTTCTTTGGGCCGAGCCATCGTAACAGCTTGCTTTAAACATGAATCGTTCGAATATTCACAAACATTTCGATAAACTCTTATGAGCTCATTACAAGAGAAAACCAACACATCAAGTTCTTTCATAGAGTTTGGTTGCAAATGTTTTTCTTCTCAATGATTATTGATGATTTTGAAAGCTCAAGCAAAAGGGGATATTAGGTGTTGGTTAGATATTCTAAAAGAATCTCGCTGAATTCAGGAATTTACAATAAACGAACTCGATAAGATTCACGTGAGCGTGAATTGTAAATTTTGATGAGATTACTGAAATGGCTTCTAAAACATTCAGTTTAGATACATCCAGTTTATTCTAATTTAATCAAAACCAAAAATCTTCAAATCCAAACTGTTTCACAAGTTTCAGAAATTTTGAAGAACGATTTGGAAGATTTATCTCACATTTTTAACGATGAGTATTTTGATTCTTCAAAGATACAAGAATTCTCTGAAAGCGATATGTTTGAAACTTCCAACACGAAATTTTTCGCACGGAAAGAGAAGTTTTTATGAGTTTCTTGACATCATTTCAAGAGGATTCTTATTACATTTTATTGGAAAAAAAAAATTTGGGCGGATGACGTTTATCAAAGTTCAAGAAGTAATGGTTTCTCCAACAAATACTCAATCGATTTAAAACTAACTGGTTTAATGGTGGAATGAAGCAAGTTCTGTACCATAATGTGTTTGATGAACGAATTGGAAGATGCTTATTTTGATGCAAGTACGACGTTCCCATGTTCCTTACCAATATTCATACGTTCTATCAACCTTACCCACATGAGGAAAAAGTGGGACTAAGCATCATCCCACTTCATAAAATTAATTGGTGATCCAAAAGTTCGCAGCGTCGATAACAAAAGGGAAAAAACTAGCAAATTCATTTTTGTTTGCAGTTTTGCTAAGCTAGTTGTAAGCTGCTGCATGCTGAAGCTTTGAAAGTGCTGATTAGGTCCAGTGCAATGCAAGAACGAGCATTGATCAATTTGCAAAGATTGAAAGTTTAGGATTAGTCTCCTCGACCGAAGACAAGGACTATCATCAAACCAAATGGTTCTTCAGATAAGGAAAGATGAAAGATGTTTGGTTTTATTCGGAAAAAGCAAGGGCTTGCTAGCCTTGTAGGATCTTGTCAACAGAAGGCATTCGATTATGATGAGACGTTTGATCCAGATGCTCGATTTGAGGCTATACGCTTATTTATTGCATAATGCTGCTCAGAAGGATTTTCACGGGTCTTTACAAATGGATGTAAAGAATTTGGCATTTTCAATGGAATATTAAAGAGGAAGTGTATGTTGTCAACTCCTGGGCTTTGTCAGCTCAAAACAATATCCGATCATGTGTAATGCTCTCGACAACGCTTTGTATGTTTGAAACAAGCACCTTGGGCATGGGTTATGACGTTCTTTCAAAAAATTTTGGTTAATAGTCTGTTTCAAAAAGGTTCAATCGATACTAATCTTTTCATTATATAAAGAAGGGTAAATATATAATGCTAATTCTAAGATACGTTGATGACATAAATTTAGCTCAACGAATCCAAAAATATTGCACAAAATTTTTGTAATTATTCGGTAAAACATTTTGTAAATGGGTATGATAGGAGAAATGAAATTCTCATCTCGGCTCCAAGTAAATCAATTTTCAAACAGGATTTTCATAAATCAATCCAAGTAATCTTGATATTTGAAATGATTTGGAATGGAAAAATTCGTGATACGGTTCCCACTCCCATGTTAACAAGCTAAACTAAACTTGATTTAGTTGGAAATAGTTGATCATACTGATTATCGGAGTATGATTGGTATCGTTGATGTACTTACTTCGAGTCGGACCAGTTTTCATGTTTTGCACAGGTATGTGGTGCTAGATATCAGGCAAACCCAAATGAAATAGTGTAGCCGTCTAAAGGGATCATTCGACTCATCTCAAAGGGGTATATTAATTTAGGTCTGTGGTATCAGAACAGATTCGGCTTTGTTTCTAATGCTTATCTCAGACGACAGACCATGCAAGATGTCTCCTTAGATCGAAAAAGTATATCTTTGGTCAGTTTTAGTGTTCAATTTTAGGTAACAAAGTTAGTTGTGTTGGTCGTCCAAGAAGCAGAACTGTCGCCGTGTTCTATTATCTACAACTGAATCTTATTTGTTGCTGTTTTAGGCTCGTTGTGGCTCAGCTTTTGTGGATGCGTACTCAGTTGCTACTATGCTTCTTCTACGGACACAAATACCCGATTTACTGTGATTCAAAGAGTGCTATTGCAATCTCGTGCAATCCGGTAGGGTACATCACAATCTCTCGTACAAAAACATTGATGTGAGGTATCATTTTATAAAGGATCATGTTGAAAAAGGAACAATAGAGTTATATTTCGTTGGTACTGAATTTCAACTTGCGGATTTATTCACGAAATCTCTGCCTGAAGGCTCCGATTTTAATAGTTTATTAGTTTCGACGAAGTTGTGGTATGATTGAGTGGTGGCTGAAACATGAATTCTTTCGCTGTATTTTTTGTTAATAAATTTTAGAAAATATAAAAGATTTACTTTTATAAAATTTTAGAAGATACAAAAAGATTTTCTTTTATAAATTTTAGAAATGACAAAAAAGATTTTCTTTTATATAAAATTTCTGTGAAAAGACAAAAAAGATTTCTGTTGTGGTCTTTTTACCAAATTTTATAAAAAATACAAAAAGATTTTTTGTTTTGATGCTTTCGCGTATAACTCAGTAACGAATCCGAACTTCATCTGACTGGCTTTGTGACTTTTTCATAGTAACATATATCCCGTGCTTTAAAGAAAAGGAAAGGTTTTGTACGCTTCAGTAGCAGTCTATCTTTGATAATAAGAAAGAGATGTCTCTTTTGACTTGAGTCATTGATGAAATATTTTTCAAAATCTTTTGTGGTACTGTATATGATATAAAATCTAGTTGTTTAAAAGATCAATGATCTCAAGTTCGATGTTTACAATTGATTCAGATTTTTAAAATGTGGTTCTTTCAAGATAAAATCAATTTTTAAAAGGTCTTCAAATCGACTTGTACTCTTATGAAAAAGTGTTCTAAAGAAATAAAGGACTCAGACGTGCAAGTGGAAACTCCCTCATAAAGGTTTTAACGAAAGATATGGTTATTTTCGAGGGGGAGGTCCGTTAAATGGTTGTTGAAAAGTTTTTAGAAAGAAACAAAATTGGAAAATTGTTTTTCATTTCACCTTCACCTATCACGTATTTTGCATTTTTGAATTCATGTTTTAAAAATGTATCTCGGCATATGTTATAGGGGGGGGGGACAGGGTTTTGTCTTTATACTGATTGAAACTTTTAAAGATCAAATTTTTCTCTCTTCATATGATGTTTTGTGGATGAATGATGAAAAACATAAAGAGAGATTTGTGAGAGACAAATAGAAAGAGAGAAATGAGAAATCATATACTTGAAAAAAATGAAAGTATATGTCATGTGCTTCAAAAGCAAGAACAACACAAGAACATCACATGAAAAGAAAAAGAGAAAAGTATGCAAGAAAAGAAATGCCACCGCATACAAAAACAGACAGAGTGATTGTTCTACTTTTTCTTGATATCATCAAAATCTCATGATATGATTTCAGATTTTCATCATGGTTTTCAGAGACATTCTTTCTAAAGGAATTATCTTGGTGTATGTTGATTGAGTTGTATGGTGTGATTTAGTTACTCCCAAAATACTCCTATGATCTTCCAGAACCGGAATTGATCTACCCCGGAGTCTTCCTTCCAATTTAGGAATGTTAGGTCTAGGTGATGGAGTTTGAGGTGTAAATCAACATGTTTCGAATGCCAAAAGGACTTAAGTGATAAAGCTTTGAATGAAAACAAATGAAAGAAAATGATAAAGTTGTCAAAAGTGACAAGAATATGATGAAGAAGAATCAAATGATAAGCAAAATGAAAAGGTTGGAGTTGAAAAGTGAGAGGCTTATAAGAAAAGATGAAGGGTGTTTTTTCCTACACTAGGATAGAAACCGGGTCAACTCATAATCTATCGGATTTCATTCGTTGATTTCTGGTATTGAAGTAGACATCATGGACCCAGTGATGCAAATGCACAACCCCTCCTAGCCACTCAAGTACTTCTCAAAAAGTATTTGTTTCATTCTCACGGAGATTAAACGCATAATCTATCGACTTCTCATTCCGAGAATGTTGGTATTGAATAAAGGACATTCTGCTCCAGTCCTTGCTTACTAAAAGTGCACAAGAGTCTAGAGCCAATTTGATATTCAATGAAATATCTTTAGGACACAAAAGTACGTTTGTATTAAACATCAATGATACAAAAGGTACAATGATATATGTCTTTGTGACATTGCATGTCTACGTGACATTGCCGAAACATTCTGGAGTGATACTATAAAATAGTATTCACAATGATTGAATGGAAATCCTACCAGTGCTAACGTCATGCCAACGCTGAACGTAGGTCACTATTTGAAAATGATTGTTTAATGATTCAAATACGTGTTAACTAGCAATCTATGTGATCTAGTGGTTATGTGTTTCCCAGGGTAACATAACACTAAGTTCACGAGATCAATGCTTATTTGAATTTCATGATCATATTTCCGCATCCTTATCATCGAGATATTGATTTGATCATATTTTTCAAAATAACATTCATCGGGAATTTTCAAAGCATGATCTTGTGATGTATGAACTTCATGGTTAATGTGGAAGATGGTTCTTACTCTGATAATTCTCCATTTCATCTTCTACAACATACAACAACAACATTTCTACCTTTCACAAGCATGACTACTTCAACGAATCTTATAATGACAAAAGTTTCTTTCAACCTTCACGAGAATGATAACAATCATATTTGTTGGTTTGAGGGAGCTTATGGGTTATTTTGGGGGAGTATGTTTGGTTATAAAGGAGAGAATGTTTGATTTTTAGAGAGAAAAGAAAAGATTTTGATTTCAATTTCATGGACTTCAAAGGATATTCTTCACCCGGAGCTTATTTTAGAAGCTTATATGATCATGATGTTCATGATATATCATAATCATCATGAGTGGGAGAAGATATAAGCTTGAAACGTAAGGTCAATTCAAGTATATGAAAGGGGAGAAGACATAAGAAAGAATATATGGGACAAATCAAGATACTAGCAAAGAAATTGAATCAAAGAAATCATTATGGTAAAAGAAGTTTGATTAAGGTTAGGGATGATTAAGTAGATAAGATCTCGTATTCAAGATTGAGGTTCTTCATCAAGTGTTTTGAATAAAGCTGTAGAGTTTTTCATTAACTTAAAGATCGATCTAGTTAGCGGTTCTACATTTGCATGGAATTACTTCCTCACATAATATCAGACATTGTCTTTCAGACAATCAAGTTTATACTTCAATATTCAAGAGATGGGGGATATGTGATTGAGGGGGAGCTTAAAGTTTATGAAGATTCATGCGAAAAGTCAAGTGTTTAAGTCTTTTACAAAGAAATGCTCAATCAATATCATCATGTTTCAAGATCTTTCATCATGCAAAACTCATTAGGTGATTGAAAATCTACATTCATGTATCAAGTTCAAAGTTAAGATTTCATTACAAGCTATTAAAGATCAAGTTGCAAAAAGAAGGTCAAAGTTAGCTTTTGAGAATGCTCTGATTTTGAGGTCGAGAGTAGAGTGAAACTACAGGGATAAAGAAATTCTATCTTGTCATATAGGGAGAGGAGGGAAAATTTGTATAAGGAGAGAATTTCTACAGGGTCTGTCCTAAACCTTCATAAAAGTAATTCTCAGCGTTTTTCGAGCTTCAAAGAAAAAGAGAATTGACAGACTACTTAGAATAAAGGTTCAAGCGTAAAGAATGAAGTCGTCATCAATAAACACAAATAAGGTTAGTTCCAAAGTAGATTCCATGTAGGGGCGAGGATATGTTAGAAATAAAGAAATAATCATACTTGTAGCCTATTATAAGTGCAGGGACTTGAAGTGCTATAAGTTAGGAATAAGTTTAAGTAAGTAAAGACAAACTCCATGGCTTGTAATAGTAATTTTGCCAAGGTTAGATGTAACACACCTAATCTTAGTCAATAACGGCATGTTAGGTAATTCTCTCTCTAAACACACACACTAATTACACCTTTACTTTCACACACTAGTCATCAATCAAGATCTATTGGTTAATAGTTATTACAAGTGTTCTGACAAGTGTGATTACAAGGTAAATAAAACAAATAAACCATGATTTGTTAGATAATATCATATATGATAATTATTTATATGAAAACTGGTTAAAAAAGTTCTTATTATATATTCTTATTTGATAGATGTTAGGTTTAAAGCTTGATACAAATTTTAACATGTTATTTGTTTGACATGTGTGATTAGAAGGACTTAGCCAGATCAATAAGGCATGCGGTTAAGTAAGCGGCTAAGCCGCCGAGAAAGCCATAGGCAAAGATGAAGGCTAAGTTAAAGGCTAAACGCTACAACCAAAAACATAAGCTATGACAATGTATGTGTTTAAGTACTTGCAGCAAGCCAGTATGAATATGCCTTTCGGCAAAAGCCGAGGCTATGCCTTTGGAATTACGAATGCTATATTTCGCACACAACCAGGGCTTGCCTTGGCCAAAAGGGATAGATATGAAATCACAAAAAGCAGGCTAAGACGCAGGCTATTCCTTCGGTAAAGCTGAAGGATAAGACGCAGGTTGTACTTTCGGCAAAAGCAGAACGCTTAGTGTAAATAAAACAAATAAACCATGATTTGTTAGATAATATCATATATGATAATTATAATATGAAACTGTAAAAAAGTTTTATAATATATCATATATGATACAAGTTAGGTTTTAAAGGCTAAACCTTCAACAAAACATAGCATATCACAATGTATGTGTTTACGTATGCAGCAAAGGCAACAGCAGAGGAAGAAGATGCTATAAGAAAATCAAACAAGAAAACAACAAAAAAGAAAATCAAAGAAGCTAAAAGAGAGGCTACAAAGAAGCTAGCTAAAAAGAAACAACCTGTAAAAGGATAGAGAGAATATGTATCAGACAATGGAAGGTAAATTTATATATTATCATAAACTACTCATACTGATATTATTGAAATATCAATATAATTGTCGATATGCTTATTAAACAAATTATTGAAAAAAAATCTGATATGATGATCAAACGTGATGACAGTCGCTAAAAAAAGAAAAAAACTCGTCGATGAAGCTGCAAAAGAAAAGCAGATATTATTTGCTGAACTAAAGCTATCCGAGACAATACACTTAAATAAAAAAGCTACAGACTGTAGCAGGAAAATGATAGGTACATTTCTTTGTTAAAAAATTAGTATATCAAATGTGATTAATAATGTGGTTTGTAATTGTAAGATAATTATGTGAAATGTTCAAATGTGAAAATGCAGATGAAGCTAATTATGAGAGGATGCTGACAACAATTGAAGAGAATGTTGAATAATGAAGAGGAATGCTTGAAAACAATGAAGAGGATTGATGAAATTGAAGAGGATGTGACAACAATAAAGAGGATGGATGATTAATGAATGAGGATGCTGAAACTGAAGAGGATGTGACAACATTGAAGAGGATGATGATACATGAAAGAGGTGCTAACATTGAAGATCAAGATGATAATGAAGAGAATGTAGATCAATTTTTTAGCTTTCACAACTCACCAAATCCAAACTAGAAAATGTTTGACCATTAATTGAATCGCAGCTAAATAGATCAAAGAAATGAAAAAAGTGGGCAAAGGTACAATTCTAGTCTTTATATATCATACATGATATTAAATAATAAAAGTAAATTAACATGCAAAAAATATATTTTAATTGATTGAAATCATATATGATATAATATAAAACTAACATATTTTTTTTATACTTATATCAATAAAAACAAGTGAAGGAAAAAACAAACAAATCCAAAGAAAAAAAGAAGAGGAAGATGGGAGAAGTGAATTTGAACAACCTGAGAAGAATAAAAATCAAAAACCGTCGAAAAGAGCACCTACAAAGGGCAAATGAAAAAATTAGAAGAAAAAAAAAAAAATCTAATAATTGAAGAATCACCAAAAAGATTCACAAAGAGGGTGATGCGGAAAAAGACTGCTGAATAGAAATGTAAACCAGCAAAATGAAGCGGAAGATTGATGAAGATGTGTATTCATATCAGGTGAAGATGTTACTAGTCGAAACAGAAATGAAGGGAAGAAAATCTAAAAGGCAATAAGGAATGGGAAAAGATGAAGAAAGCAGAAGAAGAAACCCAAGTGGAATCAGAGGAGGATGTTTTATATGATGGGAGCAATAGTGATGATGAAAGGTTGCCTGTTGGTGAGGAAAAGAAGAAGAAAAAAAAGGACAAAGAAAGCAAAATCTTCGACTTCAAGATCAGACCTGATAAAACAAAGCAAGAATGACATAGAAGGAGGAGAAAACAATGAAACAGATGAAGAAGAGGAGGGATAGGAAGGTTAAAAAGATAAAAATGCATAACGGTATTAGAAAGTGAATCAGAGGGAGATGAGCAGCTAGAGAAAGTGACAATACCTAAAAAGGGAAAAGGATCAAAAGCTGAAAAACCATACCCAACTTATAACACACGATCGTCACCAAAACCTATGTATGAAGCTATGATGACTTTATCAGATCCACAAAAGAAATGCTTAAAGGATATGGGCTTTGAGAGAATGATCCACTTTCCAATAGTTGAGCTTTTCCAATCAGCGATTGGCTTACATGCACATCTGACCTCTTTTACACAGAAGCATGGAATAAGGCTAGAGAAAGGATCTATAAAGGCAACAAGACAAAAAGTACAAGACATGCTTGGTATACCAATGGGGAGCAAGAAGTTAGAAGACCTAGAATAAATACCTTCTAACGACCCGTTCATCTAAGAGTGGGAAAAACAGTTTAAACACGTGCCAATACAACACCGGCAGCAATAGCTTCAGTGATATCAGATACAACAGAAGCTTTGATTTCATTGTCGAATGAACATCCTAATCTAGTCCGAAGTACCAATAGGAAACACTTGATAATGGTGGTAGGGTGTCGACGAAATTACTGAAAAGAATTACTTGAGGGATGTCGACCATATTAGACATAGGACTGGAGCGGGTGCAGGTACTACTTGACTGCTTGCACACCAGTAGAAAAAACTGGAAGGAAAGATGTGAAGACACGAAAAGAACTTCTATACGGGCCACTCACATTCTTACTGTGTAGTTATAATCCTAAAATTTTTAACAATTTTTTCTATCTTATTGATGAATATAATATCTACAAAATGTAATCTAACACTTTTTTTCTTTTAAAAAAAAGTTGCTCTACTTGGACTCGAAAATCTTCCCATACCTTCTTGTTCTCCGTCTCAGACCAGCACTTAGAAGCTGGAACACTACAACAATGGGGAAAAGGATAAAAATGGAGACAGACACAAGACGCTTGGGAAAATAGTAGAAACATCAGAAGAGTCTTATCCTGGAAGAGCAAGATGGGTGATGAACTGTGTACAAAGGCATTAGATGTCTATGTTTGCACCGATAAACGATAAAGATACCAGTAGAGAAACAAAGAGGTAAAAAAAACTTCGTGACTTTTTCAATAATCTTATATGAAAATTTTGATATATCAAATATGATATTCATTGCATTTATCACATATGATACTATGAAAAATCTGAACTTTTTTTAATAATATATGAGATACTTTTGACATATCACATATGATAGATAAAATATAACTTAATAAGTACATAAAAACTAATATGTGCTTGTCTCGCAAGAGTATTATGAAAAAATCGTTTTAAAATTTGATATAATTTCTGACGAAAGATCAAAGATGGTTAGAACGTTGAGAAATGCAGTTAAAAAATTTGAAGACGACCAAATGATGATTGATTTCTGCAAGCAATACGGGGAATTGTTTAATGATAATGAATTCAATCTCTATGAGTCTTCTAAGGAAACGGGATAGCGTGGGTGAGCCTGAGTGGAGAAAATGAAAAACAAACAATCATGATGATGATGGAGCACCAACAGCAGATGCAAACAAGAAAAAAGAAAGTGAAAATCAAAAGAAAGAGAAAAAAAGAAGAGATTGATAATCAAACAGAAGAAAGTGAAAGTGAAGGAACCGAAGAAAGTGGAAGCGAAGGAATGAAGGAGATATGGAAGTGAAAAGGCAACAGAGGAGGATTAGTGATGGAAAGGAGGGTGACAAACATTAAATGGAGACGAGAGAGAGGTTACAGCTCAAATGGATGTTAACAATCAGAATAAAGAGCTCTATAAAAGGAAAAGGATTGCCAATGAAAATGCCACAATTACACCCCCACCACACAACCCCCAATGACCCAAAACCAGACAATGACAAGATGAACAACAATGACATGAAGAATGATTCAGTTCAGGAGAAACAAGATACTGATAAGGATGAAAATGCTAAGGTTGACAACGTTAAGGAGAAACAAGGTGATGATAAGGATGAAATTGGTGAGGATGAATTTTGGAATACACAGTTTACTGACTCCCAGTGTGAAGAGATGAAGAATCAAGCAAAAGAAGAAATTAAAAAAAAAAGAAAACAGAAAAGAGAAAGTCCACTAAAGAAATGACTCCATCATCATTCTCTCTTACTTTATCGCCGGATACAAACAAGGTAGAAGAAAGGGCAGCAAAAAGAGCCAAAAAACCGTCTAGATTTATTGTTTCTTCCATCCATACAATCATAAAAAACAGCTACAAAGGGAAACGCCAGTACACCGATTGAAATGATGATTTCTAGTTACTTGTTTTCGATGGAAGGAAGTGAATTGTAAGTTTTAGTTACCTTTACTCTTTCAATTTATTTATCATTTCAATTTCTTTACATAGTATCATATATGATATATGAAAATTTGTTGTTTTATGCAGCGACTTCATCTTTTGAACTCGTAAGAAGGAAAAATGCAAACCATCGAGATTATATGCAGACATTAACCCCAACCTTGAAAGTCGAGTCTAATGTCATTGACACCTATTGCTTAGTTTTGAACCATGAGCAAGGGGTGAACAGCAAAGGAAAGAAAACAAAGCATTTCTTCTACACGGGGATGATTGTAAGTAACTTAAAAACTTTAAACAAATAAACAACTACTAAATATATAATGTTTGTACAGATAGAAATATGTGTTATATGTAACTGACAAAAGACTTGTTTTAACTGGAAGATGGAAGACGGAAAGAAGTATGATGACGTTGAAGTAATACAAAGCCTTTTCTGCATAATGAAAAACGAGTTCAAGAAAGATGATGAAGTGAAAAAGTTTGATAGGATCTAGAAATGGTAAGAAACTTGCTACACCTATTCTTTGATTATAAAAAAACATTACATTATTTTGCATTAAGATGAATACAACATACTTTCCAAACTTACATAGGCATTCTTCCAATTATAAGCCCTATGAACACTACTACATCGTGAGGTATTCAACTTAAAGGGCACGACTGTGATAATTGATAACTCGAAAATGTCAATTGTCATATGAAGCAAAATTAAGAAGGTCTTTGATGTTCTAGTAAAAGTAACTAAAATGCTATTATATGTATGATTATCGATGATCCAGTTATAATATATGATATCATGTATGTTAAAAATGTAATCAATTATTTTGAAATGTATGATATCATATATGATACTATGATTGAAAATGAAAGTCTCTAAAATGTTCTTATCTTTTGCAGAAAAACATGTTTTCCATGCATCTTAAAGAAGTGCAGCATCCTAGAGCTAAAGACGTGTTTTAACAAAAAGCCCAACCAATTCCTAATGCCTAAATGGGGGAACAGAGGAAAACAAACAAATGTTAAGATTTTCTTGATGATGCACATGGAGAACTACAACAGGGAGAATGCAAGGAATTGGAACCTGGAATTCCTAACATAGGAAGAAGGAAATAGATATGATATAATAAAGATGAGGATGAGGTTCGCTGCAAAAATGTTGAGTCATGAAATCAACATACATCGTGAAGAAATGAGTAAACAAGCACTGGAATTTGCAGACCGTAACAAAGAAAAGAAAGCAAGGGAGGCACTGATAAGGGGAGCAATAAGAGTAAAGAAAGAAAAACAAGAATCTGAAAGAGTTCAAAGTGCCATTTGATGATCAACACTTTTTGAAGAACAATTGCAGACACTATTACTATTTTCGTTTCTTAAACTATTCTTAGTATTATTTTGTTGTTTAAAAATAGTTGCTAAACCATCACTAGGATGCCCATTGGTTCAGTGCCGTTGGTACAACATTTTGGGGCATTTAACTCTGTAATGAAACTAAAAACTTATGACTTATGATTAAATGGAAATGCCGAAACATCTACAAATTTAAATTTTGAATTATGTCTATTTTGATACTGTTTTCATTACGCAAATAGGTAATCACTTGGGTGTTTTAGCATTTTACCAACAGGATAAACAATAATTATGATAACTGAAAACTTGCTTAAATACAAACTATCAAATATGATAACTCAAAACAAACAAAGGAACAAAACCTGTATATGATATATGATATTCAAAAAACACATATGATTGCTTTTCAAAACTTATTAAAATACAACTATCAAATATGATAACTCAAAACAACAAAGGAACAAAAACAGTATATCATATATGATATATATATGAAACAAAATATGATAACTGAAAATCTTGTTTAAAATACAATATCAATATATGATATCGCAAAACAAACAAAGGAACAAAACCTGTATATCATATATGACATTTAGAAAACACATATGATTGCTTTTCAAAACTTGTTAAAATTTAGCTATCAAATATGATAACTCAAAACAACAAAGGAACAAAAACAATATATCATATATGATATATATATGAAACAAATACTAATTTAAGAAAGATACAATGGCATAAATGAACAAAAACACATATGGACTAATTCAGTTAAAAGGAATCTAATCTATGTAAAATCTTATATGATCTTCAAATTTGGATATCATATATGATACAACTATTAAAACAAACATAACAGCTTGCTAAACTTATATATTGGACCAAAATATATACTTTTTACAAGGAATCAAGTCTTCATCCTTCTTTAGACATTTCTTCTCCGACTTTCGCCCAATTCTATTTTTTCTGAAACATATTCCTCTTGACACACTCTTTTTGAACCTAAACTTCCTTTTGAACCATATTCTTTTTGAACACAACTTATTTGACCTTGAAACCTCGTGAGGGGCATGTTCCTCTTGTTATGATTGGTACCGCCCAAACAATGAAACATGAATTCCATGCCTTTCAAACTTTTTTCTAATTGCATTCTCTTTTCCTCTTCCCTTGATTACGTAACTTTTTTTGTCCTATTGGTCGATCCAACAGTTGTGATTGTTACCGCGTGTAAACATCAGGTGGCTTCGGAACTCCAACCAAGCTGCTCCAAATTATCAAGTTTTGCTTATTTGAAGGGAGGATTTTGGACAATCTGCTTCAACCCTCTTTCTTCAGTAAACTTAAACTTTTTCAACAACGGTCCCTACCTTGGCTCATCTTTACTCAGCAAATGCACACAATGATCAACAATAGAAGTTGCTCGTTGCGATAATTCTCAACTACAAAATTCTTTCACCATATAATGTTTCTTTTCGTTCCTCAAAGCGAGCAGGTATAAGATTCTTAGTCAACGCCTCAAAGATGGATTGTTCTGTGGAATCCATTCACCTTTGAGGCGTTCTTAAAGACACAAAAAATATGCTTGCATAATATGCCAACTCTCACAAAAAGCTGACATGAACAAACAACTGAACCATCTCCTACGTTCCGCAACACCTTAACAAAGCACAAAAATAATTTAAAAACATTCAGTGTTATAATCATATATGATCACAATAAAATAAAATGGAAACTTATAAAAATACATCACTATTATAAAGCCTATCTTTTTTGAAAAACATATCAACTTTATCATTTTCTTTAGCTTCATCATTCCCTTTATCTACAGATTGAGGTTTCTTCTTCTTCTTATTCGGCATTTCATAAACATATGGACTCTCTTTGATAATACACACCTTGGATCCTTCAACCAAACATTTCGAATCTATTTAGGGAATAAATTAAGACAACAAATATTTCTTTCGACTCAAAACTTCAACATCGGAGGAGTGTAAACAGTAGACGCATGATGTTCAATATGAAGAAGGGGTTTAAGCTTAGGAAAACGAGTATCAATTGTATTATGATCCACCTTTCTTGTACTGCCTTCGGCTTCTCCATCGCATCTCAAAAACAGTTCATAAATTCATAAGTGGCGAACCCAAGAATTTGTGAAAATGATGAGAAAAACGGAAAGTTCTCACTTCTCTGACATGATGTGGTACCTCGTCAATCACATAATAGAGAGCAATAAATATGCAGGAATCCAAGTTGATTACGAATTTTAAACATCTTAGTTATACCACTTTATGATTCTCTCCAACTTAAACTCTTCCATTAACTTTCCCCATCTATACTCAAACTCTTCGGGACCAATGTACATATTCTATACAATTTTATTCAGCTTCTCTTTAAAGTCAGTCTCATCATAGATTTTTGTACATATCTGAAAGAAAAAACAATAAAATTGTTAAAATCATTCAAAGTATCACATATGATATAAAAAATAAATTAAAACTGAATTATCATATATGATAAAACAAAATGATATGAAACATAAAAATTGTATATTTGAAATATTCATCATATGATGAAAACAAAGAGTACTTGCAAAAGGATAAAAAACCTTAGCAGTATCACATATGATATAACAAATAAATAAAAACTCAATTATCAAATATAGTATCATACATGATAATACAAATGATATCAAACAAAAACTGTATATTGAAATATCATATGTGATTAAACAAAAGAGTACATAGAAAGAGATAAAAATACCTTAGCAGGAAGCTTTTGGGTGATATGCCACATGCATAGACGATGCTTGGACCCACCAAACTCAGCTTCAATAGCATTCCTCATTGCTCCATCTGTTATTCTGCGGTCCCGGTGCACTACTATACTAGGTACTTTCCCAAAAGCTTTAATAAATTCTTTCAATAACCAAATGTAAGATTTTGTAGTTTTATTCTTCAACAAACCCGCAGCATCCGTAACACACTTCCTGTAATTGTCTATCGCTGTAAACGGAACAAACACCATCTTGTATCTGAAAAAAACATAAAAAATCTAATACAACACAAAACATATACAACTAAGACACTGCTTACAAAAAAGAATTCTTACTTGTTTGTCTTAAAGGTAGCATCAAACGATACAACATCGCCAAACTCCTTGTAATTGTACTTAGAAACTTCATCGGCCTAAAAAATAGCAGTAAGCTCAGCATTCTCAACCAAGTAATCAAACGAAAAGTTAGATACATGCTTCTTTCTATTTTCTATCTTTTGAATAAGCATATGAGCATCACTGTCTCCTATATAGGAGTTCACGCTTCTAAAAAGTTCTTAAAATCGACAGTAGTACCGTGAACAAGCAAATAAGAACCCTTGATACTGGTTAGAAGGTGATGAGCTCTTGTTGTACCTATGTTCATACTAGCAGCTTTCATAATAAACGCTTGCTCCATATAAGTCAACTGCCTCTCTGTCTTTGACAAATGCTTGTACTCTTCACGTTCAAGCTCGTGATTATGAATAGTATCAAACACATGCAAAACAAACTTTCTAGTAACAATATCTAAATTAAACACAATCCAGAGCTTTTGCATCCGTTATATGAAGGTTTGAATTTCTCTTTTGTTTATCATTGTTTCCCTAAATAAAGTGTGTCTAAGTGTATTCTTTAGGGCACCAATCCTATATTTGCAAAACTAAAGGACTTTTGTTTAACATCTCCATTCAACATTCTTTTCTGACATGAACGCCTAACTACAAACCCTGCTTCTGCAGCATACTTCATATATGCAATAACACAATCATCAACTGAATCATAAACAGTCCCTTTAACTAGTAAAACATCTGCAGAAACTTTTGAAATGTAACAAACAGTTCCACCAGGAGTATCAAAATTAGAATGAGTAACAAACGATTCAGGAGTACTCAACGCATTCAAATCTGAAAAAAATAAAATGAAAATGAAAAAAATAAGTAAGATGTTTCAAGGAGGAAAATTCAAAACATCACATTATGATATCACAAAATTTTATTATATTATAAACACGGCTGTGATCTCATATATGATATAACATATAATATATCTAAACAAATGAAATATGACATGTCCATATTTCATAAATATATCAAAAATAATTTTATATAATAAACCCAGTGTGATATATATATGATTACCATAATAAACAAAGTCTGCTTATTAATAACTAATAAGTTACAAACAGCTTAATAACTAATAATTCATATAATATAAGCAGCCAAATTGAATAAAAAAAGCTTATAAACATAAACTTACTCTTAACAGCATGAGTCTCATTACTATCCTTCTCATAAGCAACAAATCCTCTGTAGCAAAAGACCACGTCCCCCCAACCCCCACCACTCTAATTACATTAAGAACAAGAACATCAGACGAAAGAGAATTATGAGAAACAACAGATCGTACACTGGAATGAAAAAAACTAAAAATAAAAAAATATAATATAAACAAATCAGTTAAATCTAACCTGATATTAATGAATTAAAGAAGGATATGATCGACTGAAGAAAAAAATGATCGATTGAAGAAGACGATGATCAATCGATAAGTTTGTTCTATTAATTAAGTTATTCGTTGGTCAAAGAGAGAGGAAAGAATAGATCGAAGCTAAAACACACACTATGTGTGTGTATTAAATGAGACGGTTAGTAAAAAAATTTAATTTATATCGGACAAAATAGCCCTTGTAGTGTAAATTGTGAATTTAATCTCATTCGTTGGATCATATGAAAATGAAGGGTGTATATGAGTCCCGCAGTATCCAATAAAAATTTGGTATCAAAATGAACTTAAATCTAACAATTAACGTTTTTATAAAAGTTAAAAGTATAAGATAGAAGTTTGATTGCGACAAGAATTCAAAAGCAAAACAAATAACAGTTCATAATAATCTAATAAATTTTCGTGTACATAAATTTAGATTTTGTCACAACAATATCAAGACAAATTAAAAAACAACTCATTAGCTAACAAAGAAAGTACTAGTCAATATTTAATTCAAAGACAAGAAATGATGACTATTGTGCGTTTGGTAAGGCTCTATGGGTATAAAGCTATGACTTTGAAAGTCATATATAATGTTTGTTTTGTGTATATGGGTTTGACAAACCCCACCAAACCCCACCAAAGGAAGGTTTCCTCATACCTCATTAGTGTGACTGGTTTTATTATATCATTCCAGGCTTGTCTCGAAACTGATGAATATTTTAGCGCCAATCTCAAAGCTAGTTCCCCCCCCTCTCTCTCTCTCTCTCTCTCTCTCTCTCCCTCTCTCTCTCTCTCTCTCTCTCTCTCTCTTGCTCGCTCGCTCTCTCGCTTGCTCTCTCTCGCTCTCTCTCTCGCTCTCTCTCTCTCTCTCTCTCTCTCTCTCTCTTTCTCGCTCGCTCTCTCGCTCTCTCTCTCTCTCTCTCATATATATATCACATCAAGCAATTTTTATTTTGAGGGTTTCCTTTCTATTTCACACATGAGGTTAGTATCATTTTTTCTCTTTGTTTCTGTTGTTTCTTTAATTCACGAATCTCATTGGCACTTCATCATG
>BQNB010084780.1:10119-25161 GCA_026074375.1 Tanacetum coccineum
AGCAAATCCCAGCCTTTGATTTCTTTTGAGCTTCTTTGGAAACAATCTCAGCCATCGAAGTGCTTTGGGAATGGAGAGGGATTGCCAACATGGACTTTATAAAGCTGGGGGGTTAGTAGGGTGGATGATGGAGTGTTGCAGGGGAAGTATGGGAGCAAAACAAGGTGCGGGCTGGTTTTGGTATTGGCGGGAGAAAAGTTATACAAGTTGGGTTGTGACAGAGAGAGGTTGAAGATGATTAAGGGGATGTTTGGTTTGTGTACAAGAAAAGCCCCTCCACATCTTTCTTCTTTTCATTCCCTTTCCTTCTTTTATAAATGAAGTTTCCCAAATTGGCATAATCAGCCCCTCTCTTTGTTTCCTTAATATAACTTAGGGGTTTGGCATTTTTGACCCCTCAAGTTATATTTTTCTTTGCTTTTTCTTCTCGGAGTTGATTTGACTTTGATTGGGCTTCGTCTTCACACACTTTTCCATCTTGTGTCCGGTTTTGTCGATTTTTGCTTGGTTTTCCGTCTTTTTGTAAGATATCCGTTCCCTGCACAATACAAATGCAAACATACAAATACAATGTATTTTTGGTATGTTTTTATTCTTTTAAGTTCGTTTTAAATGGAAAATGGTATGTGTAATTAAACACATATCAATCCTTAAGAACTTTATCAAAGAAATAGAAAACCTAGTAGACAAGAAAGTGAAAATAATCAGAAGTGATAATGGAACAAAGTTTAAGAACAAAGATATGGATGATTTTTGTAGAGAAAAAGGTATTAAGAGAGAATATAGTGTAGCCAGGACTCCTCAGCAAAATGGTGTAGCTAAGAGGAGGAATAGGACACTAATTGAGGCTGCTAGAATAATGTTAGTTGACTCTAAGTTACCTACCACATTTTGGGCTGAAGTAGTTTCTACTGCTTGCTATGTACAAAATAGGGTCTTAGTAGTCAAGCCTCATAACAAGACACCTTATGAACTTTTTAGAGGTTTTAAACCAGCTTTAAGTTTTATGAGACCATTTGGTTGTCATGTTACTTTTCTTAATACTTCAGACAATCTAGGCAAGTTTGATGGCAAAAGTGATGAAGTTTCTTTGTTGGATATTCTTTTAGTAGTAAAGCTTTTAGGGTATACAACACTAGAACCAGGAGGGTAGAAGAAAACATGCATATTGGGTTTTTAAAGAATAAGCCTATGATAGAAGGGAATGATCCAAAATGGTTGTTTGATATTGATTCTCTAACCCAATCTATGAACTATGTACCAGTTACTGCATGTATAATTTCTCATAACTCTGCAGGTACATCAGAAGAAATCAGTCAAGATTGCATTGTGATGCTAATTTGGAAAGATACTTCATACTTTGATTCACCTACCAAGGATGTTAAAAATGGTGAACCAAAAATTGTTGATGATGCTCAAAAGCAGGTTAAAGATAGTCCAAATAATGAGAATGCTGAACAAGATATGTTTGAAGATGATAGCAGTACTAAAGATGTTAATTCTGCTAGACAACATGTTAATACTGCCAGTCCTGATGTTAATACTAGTAGTTTTAAACTTAATGTTGTTGGTCCATCAGTTAATACTGCTAGTTCAAATGAACAAGATAGCCTTAAAGACATGTTCACTATGGAAGTTAGTCATATACTTGAAGCCACTCATATTGAGTTCTTCAGTGATGAAGATGAACCAGAAGTTGATTTGGGGAACATCACAAATTCCTATACAGTTCCAACCACTCACAATACAAGAATTCATAAAGATCACCCAATTGATAATGTGATTGGTGATGTGAAGTCATCAACAGATCAAGAAGAATGAAAAAACCTACTTCTGAACAAGGGTTTCTCGATGATGTATATTAACAGAAAACACATGATACCCCGAATACGTATTTATATGCTTATTTTCTATCACAGATTGAACCAACAAGCATTGCTAAAGATCTATCTGATTCATCTTAGGTGGAAGCAATGCAGGAAGAACTTCTATAATTCAAACTTCAATAGGTTTGGATACTTGTAGATCTGCCTAGTGGAAAGAAGGCCATTGGAACAAAATGGGTCTTTAGAAATAAGAAAGATAAAAGGGGGATTGTGATTTGGAATAAAACAAGGATAGTTTCACAGGGTCATAGACAAGAAGAAGGTATTGATTATGAAGAAGTATTTGCACATGTGGCAAGAATTAAGGCAATAAGATTGTTTTTGTCATATGCTTCATTTATGGGTTTTCTGGTATATCAAATGAATGTAAAGAGTGCTTTATTATATGGAACTATTGAGGAAGAAGTCTATGTTACTCAGTGATTGTGGATTTTCACACTATATATATGTATAATATATAATAAAATATAAAATATATATATAAGTCTAAAAATCAACAAGATCAATGATACCGAGAAGTAGTATAGAGTGTTCCCGGGTCGTTTATCCCCAACGAGGCTGGACTGGAGAATCGATACGATCGAAAATTGAGTTTGAAGGAAGGAATTGATTTGAGAAGGTGGAAAAGTCAAATTAGATGATAACGAACAAAAACGTTTAAGAAAAACCTAGAAATTATGAAATTAAACTAGAAAACGAGGGCCCGAATCCCGAACAAAAAGGGGGGAAAACCTAAAATCTTTAAAAATAACCCTACGAAAATTTTTTCACTTCTAAACTACTCTATGGGACAAATAACGAAGAATGAAAAAGACTAGACTGAAAACGGAGTTCGTTTGACCCAAAAACGAGTCAAAACAAAATCCCGTACCCGGACCCGTTCTTTAAAAGATGACAAATTGTAAAAATGACCCTACGAAAATTTTTATATTTTTCCTACAAACTAGATGAACGCATATGAAACCAACCACTTGTCTCTATTATTAGTGCATCTAGGTAAGCAGATAATACTGTTTGGAATACGAAACATAGAAGTTAGAGTTGCTGCGTAGCTGCAATATTATGTACTACTGCTGCCCATTGGGATCTTGATTGTTAAATGCTAGCAGTCAAAGTAAATCATATATGCATAAGGAATGTTTAAAGCGTTACAATCTTGTTTTGGTGTATTTGTACAGTACAAAACGAATATAATAAATTACTATGCTATTTAACAAAGAACTAAGAGACATTAGCAGTTTGGGGCCTCAAAAGACATGTGGGCTCAAAGAGATTACAGACTACTATCATGTATTTAAATGAATTAAATACATGCGTATAATATTATACAACTAATATTGTTCAATAACGCAATACTTACTACTGTTGTTGGTTCTAGTAGTTTGTTAATACTACTCAAAAGTTATTTGTACTGCTTACTTCGTCCGAGAATTTTATACTAGTCAGTATCTTTACCGAGAAAATGCAATTAAGAGACTGTTAGCTTTAACCCGATCATCAGGTGACAAAAGCATGTTTGGGTTCTCCGCTGTAGTTTATGTATTTGGATAACACACAGGAATTTTTGGTTTATGATTTTTTAATATTCTTAAATGATTAAAGGCCGAAATTTTATATTATTTGTTTCGAATTGGTTACTAAGATGGTTATTTATCACTCTATTTGAAGATGAAGTGGAGATATTTGGGTTTGTGTACTAATTATATCTCAAATAGCTTAAAGACATTTGGAGATAACTTGTTCGTACGCTTAGAAATTATGACGAAGACTTGACGAATTAGCAAAGGCGTGTGATTTCTTCTTATGGTGCTCAATGCATAAAATGCTTTCCATTAGTTATGTGTCTCCATAGAAGATGAGGATTTTGGTCAAGAGGTTTTATCAACTTATAGTTTGGTCTTGGTATGGTATGACATCACATTGATCGTACAAGATATAAGACGCAAGGTTTGGGTATTTTACTTCAGCATCAAGTTGTTAATACTGTAGTTTTTCTTTATCGGTAATCAGTACAATAGAGCCTACATTCAAAAGAAATGGTTAACATATGGGTTTGTCAGGGGAAGCTTATGTTAAAAATTTTAACCATTTACATGCAGCATTAGGTTAAGGTTTTTACAACGTTAAGTCCAAGAATAACTACAGCAAGTATTAAAGTAATCAACTGCTCAAGATCGTTATCTTAAAGGCGCGTCATGGAGGGTAATATGAGTTGATTGGCAGGCTGGTAATAATAAGTGAGATAATGGTTTTGTGGTTGTTCGAAATCCAAAGTGCATACTATAGTTCCCTATTTTATTCTATGACAAAAAGGTGGAATAAGATATTACAAAGAAGAATTTGCAACTTACATATCTTGGTGAAATGCTGGATTAAGGGGAAGTATGCATCATTTAATAAATTTAACTAAACATGGAAGTTTAATGCATTATTTGGTTTTGTCATTATCAACTCAAAATATATTTCTCAACAATGATACCAAATAAATGAACTAACTTGAAGCCACTCAAATCACGAGGCTCCTGATAACCACTTGTTGATACCCAATCCCTTTATCGATTTCCTTAACTTGTCTAAGGTTAATTATCCTTGGATAAATCCAATATAACTTGTTGTAGAAACATTGAATGTATCTAAAGTGTAATCGGAATCTACAACCTTAATACTAACAGTAAAATAAATAGAATATAATTGTAATGAACAAATATATAAACCAAACGGCTCTAAAAATTATAAGAATCAATAAACGAGTACTCTTCACTATACTAGGGTATACAACTTAAAAGCTTTTCTTATAAGCCTTGACAACTATGAAACTTGTATCTCAACTAATGCCCAAGTAGCATTCCATTATAGACAAAAAGAGACTAATCGTCTTACAACATATACTAAAGATAACATAAACATAAGAAATATCTGAAACAATCTAATCTATAATTATCTTCTAATCTTCATCGTCCAAGTAAACCTTAGTCTCTTGAACTCGTATTTATCTTTTGACAGTAGCAATTCTTCTAACAGTTGTAATCCAGCAGCATAAACTTTTTGTACCAGCAGCACTGAGCAGCAGTAACTCTAAGAATCATCTTTAAGTCTTTAAGTCCTAACACCTTTTTATATGGTACTATTGAAGAGGAGGTGTATGTGTGCCAACCTCTTGGTTTTGAAGATTCACAGTTCCCTGACAAAGTTTATAAGGTAGAAAAAGCTTTATATGGTCTACATCAAGCTCTTAGAGCCTGGCATGAGATATTGTCTACCTACTTATTGGAAAATAGATTTAGAAGAGGCACTATAGATAAGACTCTATTCATCAAAAAGGACAAAGGTGATATCTTGTTAGTGTAGGTGTATGTTGATGACATCATCTTTGGGTTTACAAAGAAGTCTTTATGTGTTGAGTTTGAGCAGATGATGCACAAGAGATTCCAGATGAGTTCTATGGGGAGATCACTTTCTTCTTAGTTACAAGTAAAAGCAGAAAATGATGGAATCTTCATCTGCAAGACAAGAATGTAGACTGTATATATTGAATAAGTTTGATTTTAATCACAATAAAGATCAACAAGTGCTCTAAAATTGCGACTACAAGGCATTACTCAAGGATAGAAGCCAAGTATGAGAATGATCATATATACAGATCATGACTAGATCAATGATGTAAATGACAGCTTCTAGGCCCTGACATGAATAGTTTGCTATTTGTTCTTGTGCAAGGTTCCAAGAAACCTCCTAAAGTCTGCACATCTTCATGTTGTTGAAGAGATCTTCTAGATACATGATGAAGTCAACCCTAATTGGGCCTTTGGGGATCCTACGTGATTCACCTTTTGACTTTGAAGCTTGTTCTGAATAGTGATATGCAGGAGCTAGCCTTGACCGGAAATCCACAATAGAAGGTTGTTAATTTCTTTCTTGGTCAAAAGGTTGATTTCATGGGCAAAAGTACAAAAGCAAACTAAGTTTGCCACTCCACTACTAAAGCAAAGATATGTTTAACTACTTGCTAATTGCTATGGAGGAGGTGTTGTGGATCAAAAATCAGATGCTTGATTATGGTTCCAGTTTCATGAACACTAAATATTAACATTGATAATGAAAGCACCGTATTTGTGTATAAGAGAATCCAGTGTTTTATATACTAAAACCACGCACATTGAAATAAGGTACCATTTCATTAGAGATTCTTATGAGAAGAGTCTCATTTAAGTGATTATGATACATACAGATCATAATGTTGCAGATTTGCTCACAAAAGCATTTGATGTTGGCAGATTTCAATATTTAAATGCCAGTATTGGAATGCTTAACCCCTGAAGCATTGATTGAGGGGAGGTTAATAAGTGTCAAGATACAGTGGATTATGCTTGACATGAGATGGAACAGCAGCTAATGATGAAATTCAAGTTAGTACTGTTGGCCTATCTTACTACTGGTAACGAATACTTTTCTAACTAGCTGTTTTATAATTAATAATGTGATCATTGGCGAGAAAAAAAAAAACAAACAGAGAGAAAAAGTAAGCTTAAAAGAATTAATAGAAGCAAAAAAAGACAAAGAAGAAAAAGGAAGCTTAAAAGAATTTGAGAAGAAAAGCAAAAACAACGAGGAGAAATTATGAGCTCAAAAGAATAAAGAGATTTGTGAAATAAAAACAAACAGAGTGATTCGAGTGAGAAAAGAAATAAGAGATAAAGTGATTTCAAAAATAAGAAAGACGAGCATTGTAGAATCAACAATTAATGATGGAAATGCTTATCCCTGGAATGCCAATTGAGGATTAAATCCGGTACCATCACAAGTTAAACTTCTAGACATTTCTGAAGTACTGCTGGGAACTACTTAGTACTGTTAGTCTAAACTTAGTACTGCTGGGCATTACTTAAAACTATTAGACTAAAATTAGTACTGCTAGGCTACCGTTAATACTTTTTGGGGCATAACAGATTTTTGGCAACTAAATATAGCCGTTGAGATTTTTCTGCCAAATGTCTCGCTTAAGGTGTTGGGTCAATATTTTGGATAATTCTTTGATCTTTCTTCACTTATAAAGCTTTCTTTCATCAAGATAAAGAATCCAATTTATTCAATCGGATCCAATCAAAATCCTTAAGGCGCTCTTCTATAAAATCTCAATTAACTTTGCCAAACTCTCATACTCTCATTAACGAACATTCACCCAGAACCCTTATCATAACTCAATCACTAATGGCGAATTTGGAATTCTGCGACAAACACAACATGGTTTCTTATCTAAAGAAACCAACTGGGAGTGAAGGATTCCAAGAGATAGTAGATTTTCTCAATGGTAGTCATATAAGGTATGCTCTTACTAAGAACCCTACTATCTATGTTTCTCTAATCAAAAAGTTTTGGCAGACTGCTACTGTCAGAACAATTGATAATGATGAACAAGAAATAACTGTCACAGTTGATGGCAAAGAATTCACTATTACTAAAGCATCTGTTAGGAGACATCTCCAATTAGCAAATGTAGATGGTATTAGTGTTTTGCCAACTACTGAAATGTTTGATCAGTTCTCACTGATGGGGTATGTTTTAACTGATGATAAACTAACTTTTCAAAAAGGTAAATTTTTCCCATAGTGGAGATTTTTTATCCATTCCATCCTACATTGTCTTAGCCCTAATAAAACTTCTTGGGAACAATTTAGTAGCAATATAGCAACTGCTATTATTTACTTGGCCACAAACAGAACTTTTAACTTTTCTAAATTAATTTTTGATGGTATGGTGAAAAACTTAGATAGTAAATATAAATTTTTAATGTATCCAAGATTTATTTAAATATTTTTGGACAAGAACAAAAGATTCCTTAATCCCCATAACAAAAAATATATTGCTCCTAATTTAACTCCAAAACTTTTTAGCAATATGAAAAGAGGTTTTTCTGGGGAACACACACCTTTGTTTCCAAGTATGCTAGCAATTCAAGCAGAAGAAGGTGAAGGTTCAGGACATCCCTCTGAACCCCAACCACCACCTTCTCCTGCTCAACCTACTAATGAAGAACCAATCCCTAATGTTGTATCATCATCACACCAAAAGACTCAAACACCTAGGCAAGCCTTAAACCAGGTCACTGAGTTACCTCAGACTAGTGAGCCTATACCCAATGTACCAGATGAGGCTGTCTATGAGGAGTGGGATGACAGAGTGGAAAGGGCTACCACTACTGCTGCTAGCTTAGATGCAGAGCAGGCTAGTGGTAACATTAATAGGACCCAATCCACGACAATACCTAATGTGCCTCTTCCTCAGGGAGTTGGTGCAGGTGGTAGTCCCAGGTGCCAAGAAGCCATGGGGGGTTCCATTGCTCAGACTAGGTCTGAGAGGGTACCTACACCGCCCCGTGATTCACCTCTCCCAAGAGTTCACACACTTGGAAGTGATGAGGGCAGTATGACACTACAAGAATTGACGGTTTTATGTACAACATTGTCCAAGAAAGTGGAAAGCTTGGAGGCAGATTTGAAGCAAACTAAGCAAGTATATGGTGCTGCTTATACCAAGCTTATCATGAAGGTGAAAAAGTTAGAGAAGACTGTCAAGACAAGCCATTCCAGAAGGAGAGCCAAAATTGTTGTTTCAGATGATGAAGAGGATTCAGAGGATTCTTCCAAACAGGGGAGGATGATAGAAGAAATTGATCAAGATGCAGGAGTTACTTTGGTTACTCCTACACAGGGAGAAGATCAACCTGAAGATCAGTTGGGAGTTCTTAGTGCAGCTAAAGTTCTTGCAGATGCAGCTAAAACAAATGTTCACACTTATACTAGAAGAAGAAGGGCAGTTAGTACTGGTAGTGGTGGAATTAGTACTGCTGAAGAATCAGTTAGTACTGCTGGTGCATCAATGCCAGTTAGTACTGCTGGTATGGTTCAAGAGGTTAACATCAGTATTCCTTCACCAGTTGTAGTCAAAGATAAAGGTAAAGGTAAAATGGAGGAATCTGAGGATGAACAGACTAAGAGAACTAAATTACAGCAAGAACAAGAGAGGCTTGGTCATGAAGCAGCAGTGAGACTGCAAGAGGAACTGGATGAAGAAGAAAGACAAAGGATGGCTAGAGTTCATGAAGCAGCTCAATCTTTTACTGAGGAAGAATGGGAAAACATTAGAGCAAGAGTTGAAGCTGATGAAGAGCTATCTAAGAGACTACAAGCAGAGGAAAGGAACAAGTACAGTGAAGTTGATCAAGAAAAGATGCTTGTAGATCTTATTAATTGGAAAAAGAAATATTTTGCTGCACAGCAAAGAGGAACAAGCCCATGACACAAGCTTAACAGAGGAATTATATGATTAATTACATCAAGCACATAGGAAGTCATATACTATAGCAATTAAAAATATATTCTTTTGATGAGCTAAAGGAATTATTTGAAACTACAATGAAGAATGTCAACACTTTTATACCCATGGAGATTAAGATATAGGAAATGAGCTCGGAGAGGATAGCAGCTGGAAGTTATGGGTCAAAAGCAAAAATATCTTGATTCTACAAAAGTTGAAGTTCTAAAAGGGTTGCAGAAGCAGAACTTGATCATGAAGGTTCTAAGAGGCAAAATACTAATGAAGCTTTATGATCAGTTCAAGAACAACCAGAAGAAGAGGAAACAGAATTGTCACAAGAGGACTTACAACAAATGATGATGGTAGTTCTAGTGAAAGAAGTTTATGTTGAAGCCTTACAGGTCAAATATCTAATCATTGACTAGGAGGTTTAGACTGAAGAATCTATAAAATATTAGAAGATCATCAGGGTTGGTAATCATACAGAAGCGTATCAATTCTTTAAGGATATGTTGAAAGTCTTTGACAGGGATGACTTGGTGATGCAATGGAATTTGGTTAAAGAAAGATTCAGTTCAACAGAACCTACTGATGACAAAGAAAGAACATTATAGGTTAAATTGAAGAGGTTGTTTGAATCTAATACTAATGATACACTATGGAAACTTCAAAGATATATTCATGATCCATTAAAATGGAGATTATATGATACATGTGGGGTTCATCATGTGTTTATAGCGAGAGGACTAGATATTTTCATGCTGGTAGAGAAAGAATATCCATTGTTAAAAGGAGTTCTGACTTTGATGTTGGTTAACAACTGTTAGTAGAACAACATTCAGAGATGGAAAATGAGCTTCTAAGGAAAATCTTTATACAAGAAAAAAGACCAAGACAATAAAGTGTTTGGAAGCATCCTCTCAGCACATATGGTTTAATTTAGGAAACTTGTAGATTTGAACATTAATCACAAGTTTAGGGGAGGATTGTTAGGAATTAAACTCATATACTTAGTACTGCCAAGCCAAAGACTTAGTACTGCTGAAGATTAACTAACTGCCAGTGCTAACTAGTTAGTACTGCTCAGAAGAAAGTTATTACTGTCTGCTTTGGCCAGTACTAACTTAACACTGCTAACCGGAGTAAAGAACTATTTCATGAAGACTTAAACTGCCTAAAGGGATTTAAAACGTATGAAGTGATAAGTATTGACTATTCAGTGTATATTTCTATTTAGTTAGAAAGATATAAATATAAGATTAGAATTATAGAAGATCTGTAGTTATCTTGTAAGGGACTCCTTCGTGTATAAAACGAGTTCCTAGGTTATGGTATTGTATATACAATAGTAATAGCTTCAAGGTTGTAAACCCTAGTAAAACATAGAGTACGCGTATTATTCATAATAATAATATTGGAGCTTTTCAGTTATATTATTATTCTTAAAGTTTACACTGTTTTCATTAATATTACTTCCAAGTATTAAAGAAGTAGATTTTGCATATTTTTAAAGTATTCACAAAGTTTCTACCATAGTAAGTTTAAGATTTAATCTAAACTAACTTAATCTTTACCAAGCTAAAGAATAGATCTTAGATTGTGATCAACATGTTGCATCATCAAGGAATGTACTCCACAGGAGTCATACAGCTTCTAATTCAACACTTTGTATTCTTGTTGATTCTTCCATGTTTTATCTTCTACATGTGGTTCAAACATTATTTTCAAATCATTCCATAATACCAAATCCAAGTCTTCCACTGGTCTTGTTGACTCATACTTGCTTTTACCAACTTGTAATAAAATTTTTTCAAAGTCTTCTTGTTAAAACTTTTTAAGCATGTGACTAAAGATCATGTACATTTGAGACTTTCCATCAGCTCTCATTATTTGATAATAACGTTTTCTTCCTTATTTATGAATCTTCCATTCAACAATACTTGAAGACTTAACAGCTAAAGGTATAACATCAATTGCTACTTCTTCTTCATTACGGAATGATTACATTAAACAGTTTAACTCTATTTGTTTCTTCTTTGTCATCTTCCACTTTTTGCTTCTTTGACTCTACTGTACCAGCACTATTTTTTATTTTATTCGGTAAGGGAGTTTTCGGTCGAATTTGAGTGCTTGTGGGAAAACTTCACTCTTTCTTTAACCCTCAACCAACTCTGTTCTAAAGTCTTCAAATGTATTTACCCTTTTAAATGCTCTGTCAAACATCTCTTGAATAGAATCAAACCCTTTTGACTTTAAATCTTTGAGCTTGTATCCTTCCATGTTCTTTAGGTAAATACACATTATCTTTCTCTGTTGAGATTTTGTTGGTGGTTTGTTTCTTTTCTCTTCTGATCTTTTAGCTGCAAAATGTTTTCTTCTTTTCTCTAAGAGTTGTGAAATAATATAGCATTTTTCTTTAATAGACAACTCTTACTTGTTCTCTTGGAAGCTTGCAATACTTTTAGAATTGATGATCAACATCAATCTTTGCTTATATATCATCACATGTTTCGAATCCAGTCAATATTGTTGGCTTCTTTCTTTTTTTCCAGCTTTTCCTATTGCAAGTCTTTCTCTTCATCATCAAATATTAGCTTGAGAAAGGTTTAAAGCAGTTGATCTTCAATCAAGCCTAATTTGATCTTTTCATCTTTATTATGGCTTCATTAGGTTCTATCAATATCCCTTTACCTTTGTCCTGTGAATGTGTGAAGAGTTAGGTGAAGGATTGCTGTTGTTGTAGATTTCACCCAGCTCTTGTATAAACAAACCAAAAAAAAAAAAACAAAAAAAACAACAATGCAAAATAGTCGGGTGCCCATTCTTTTTCCTGATTGGGATTTGTACTTTTCCATTTCTTTAAGTACTTGAGGCAAAGTAATATCATTAACGTTGTAGCATTAGTTGGAGTAAGCAACAGCACAAAACAATTTGTTCAGTACTAGCAGTACTAACGTTTATCACCATAAGAACTAAACCCTGCAGCAGAATCCAATAATAAGTTAGCAGTGTTAATAAACTTCAACTAACTTCATCTACTACAGAAACAATTACATCATCAACAACTAACCAAGTAATTTCTATCATCTTGCAATTCAAAAACATCAATCCACCCCATGTTATGGATGCATCCTCACCTAAACTTTCCTTTTCTTAAACTTTCTTTCATCATCAAGGATTCCTAATCTACCCTATCGAAGTCAAACAACTTTGTATAATCCTTTCAAGCAGATAGTTTCTGACCTATATATATATTCTTTTCAAGCTATCTGAACACCCCTCCTCCTTTTTCAAACTAAACTACTACAATATCATTATGTTGAGTGGTCTTTGTCTGCTCCAAATCAAGAACCCTGTTTTGTAAAGTGGTACATAGTGCCATCAATTCCTCAAGTTTAAAGTCTAAAAATCCTCGTCACTTTCAAATGTGTTACCATCATGCTGAGTAAATTAGTGAATCATTGAATTTAGATACATAATTCTTAAACCTAGTTTGAGCAATAGTATCCCCCACAAGGTTTCTTTCTTTTTACCACTGGGACCCACCCCCGGAACGACCACAAACCAACCCCTGAAATGTAGTAATCCTTGGGAAATATATTCATTATGTGTATGCCGTTGGATTGTGTGGTCTTATTGATTGTCACCACTGTTGTCTTGCTGCTAACTCCTAAAGCTAGAAGCAGTAGTCATAACCCTCACCAAACTGTCACCTAACTCCTTATAGACAGCCTTATCTGCAACATTTTCCATAGGATCACTAGATTGAGGTACCTGAGTATCCTTTCATTTAGGCTTCCTAGGTTTTTGTGTCTTTTGTGGTTGAGTAGAGGGAAGAGTAAAAGTGGGTGTGTGATGGGGATCAGTTGGATTTGCTGAACCTTCACCCATTTGTGATTGGTTTTGTACCACCATTGTTGGAAATAAAGGTGTTACTCTACCAGAAAAACCTTTGCCTATTCTTCTCATATTTCCAAAAATCTTTTTAGTGTGAGAGGGTACAATATAAATTCTCTTATGAGTTGACATCCCCTCAAGTTGTTAATCCAAAAATATTTGTACAAACCTTGGATACATTAAAAAATTTCCAGACACATTATCCAAGTTTCTAATCATACTATCAAAAATCAATTTTGAAAAGTTGAATTTCTGATTTGTTGCTAAGCAAATAATGGCAGATGCCATAGTACTACTAAACTCGTTCCATGCAGTAGTCTTTGGACTTAGACACTACAAAATAGTATGAATTAGAAATTTCTATTGTGGGGAGAAGAATGGTTTATAAAAAGTTAGCTTTTGTGAAATGTTCTCATACCTCATCAATGCAAGTTGTTCAAAAATAGTAGAATTTGGTAAACAATCAACACCTTTCTCATCTGCTAGTTGAAGATCTCTTCTAACATATGATTCAGTGATGATTATCTTCTTGACATTTACTAGGGCATATAACTGTGCTTCTACATTGATAGTTTTGGCCTTGACAGTAGACCAGAATTGTTCAATGCAAGAAATATATATAGTAGGATTAATCATTAATGCATACCTTATAGGGTGTGCATTCTAAAAATCCACAATTTGTTCAAACCCGTCACTCTCTATGGGTTTAGACAAAAATGCGACCATATTATGAGTATCTGTAAACTTTAAAGTCGCCATTTGTGTTGAGTTTTAGTAATGGATGATAAAATTGAGTTATTGTCTGTTTTTATATCACACATCTCTCTTTCTGTTTTTAACTCACTTTTTCTCTCAATTCTTTTTCTTACTTGTACACTCTGTCTGTTTTTATATCACACAGCTCTCCTTCTGTTTTTATTCTTACTTTTTCTCTTAAATTTTTTTACTCACCAAAACTCTGTCTATTTTCTCTAATAACTAGCTTTTTCATTATCAATCTAACATTTTCTTTGCTTTTTCTGCAAAATGTTAGTCCAAAAACCAAGAAAACACAAGCCATAGCTATTTTCACAATTATTTCAGTATTAATTATACCTAACAGTATTAAGTATAATTAACATTATTAACTCAACAGTATTAAGTATAACCAGCAGCACTAATTATACTTAACAGCAGAAACTTTTAATGACATGAATAACAGTACTAATTCATACAAAACTCTACAAAAACATAAAGAGATAACAGACTTTAAGGATTTAACATTCCAATACTAGCAATCAAATATTGAAATCTACTTACATCAAAAGCTTTTGTAAGCAAATCTGCAACATTCTTGTCAGTATGGATTTTGACCATTTGAATCAATTTCTTTTCATTGCAATCTCTAATAAAATGATGTCTAATCTCTATATGCTTTGTTTTTGAATGAAAAACAGGATTTTTAATTATGCAAATAGTACTGTTATTGTCAATAAAGATCTTGGTATGCATAAAATTGTACCCATAATCAAGTAGTTGATTCTGAATCCAAAGCACTTGTCCACAACAACTTGAAGTAGCCACATATTCAGCTTCTGTTTGGAATTTGCGATCACTGTCTATTTTTTGCACTGCCATGATATTAATCTACATCCAAAAAATTGACAACCTCTTGTTGTAGACTTCCTATCCAAGCTTGCTCCAGCATAATCAGTGTCAGTGTATGCTACCAAATTAAAAGGAGAATCTTTTGGATACTAAAGGCCCAATTTTGGTTGACCTTTTAAGTACCTAAAAATCCTTTTCACAGCATGAAGATGTGAAACCTTTGGATTGACTTGGTATCTAGCACAGGCACACACTGCAAACATGATGTCAGGTCTTGAAGATGTAAGATACATCAATGAACCAATCATTGACCTATACATATGAACATCCACTTCTTCACCATCTTCATCCTTGAGCA
>BQNB010084781.1:0-18291 GCA_026074375.1 Tanacetum coccineum
ATATCTTTTACAAAAACATTTTTAGATTTAAAAGAAATGTTTTATTCAAATAAATATTTTGAATTTAAATTTTCTACCCAAAAACAGCTAGAAATGTTCCAGAAAACACCTCTCCCAGAAAATACAAAAAAGGGAGCGTCTGGGCTGGGCGGCCCCCTTAATTTTAAGGGGACCGACACCCTAATTAAAGGGACCGCCGAACAAAAATCCAGCTCAGCTGGCCTATAAATACTGGACTATTCCCCACTGATTTTCCCACCTTTTGCACACACTTTCTTTCTGTTCTAAATCAGTTTATACTCTCCTACAAATCTTTTGATCATTTAATCATAAAGCTTAGTTTCCAAGTGATCCAAGCATTGATCTTCACGTGCAAGAGAAGAATACTTCCTACCATCAAGTGAAGAAGTATTATAGCTTAGTATGTGTCTTTGCAACCTTGTTGCAATTGTATCATATCTTGTAAATTATTTGTGTATATTGTGAAGGTGTGTATCGTAGTTGTGTATATTAAGTAGATTGCGGTGATCATTGTAAGTATAGTTAGATCGGGGTGATCTTAATAAGTAGTGTTAGATTGGTGTGATCAAGATAATGTTTAGTTGAAGTGAAGTTGTGAAGAAAAATATAGAAAGATTGTGAAGGAGTTGTGAAGCGAAGTGAAGTCGTGGTGTAAAGTGAAGTTGTAAAGTGAAGAGAAAGTAGTGTGGTGAAGCAAAGTAGCTAATATTCGTGAAGTAGTATGATTAGTTGTGATAGATTGGTTCTACCTATGATTAGAACTCGACATTACGCTTAGTGTCGGAAATTGGTGTAAGCTAAGTTGTGTACGGTTTTCTCCGCATAAAGGGAGCTTGTGGACATAGTGAAGAAAACTCTCGAGTTTGGTGCTCGGGGAGTGAAGTAGGGTGAAGAGGTGCTTCGTTACCAAACCACTATAAATCCTTGTGTTGTGGTTTGATCTTTCCATCTCTTATCTTTTATCTTGCATACTTATTTCATATTTTTATTACTTATTTGATTAGTTTAATTATTCATATTGTGCACATTGTGAATTCACATAAAGTTAAATCTAAGTTTTTATAATCAAACTAAACATAAATTTAAAAAGCGATAAACTATTCAACCCCCCTTCTAGTTTTCCACAGTCGGCTACCAAATCAACAAATGAAGAAGATCCCCCACGAAAGGCGGCGAATGATTTCTTCTTGGCCTTTGCTCAGTCATGCCCATTGCTCGTTTTTCTTGAATCTCTTCCTCAGACTCATCCGCTTCATTGTTCAAATTAAAACCATCAGATGCTGACCCTAAGGTGGTTTCAGAAGTCTTGGACTTTTTTTCCCCTTGGTATTCTTGTAAAAAGCAGGCATCTCAATCTGTTGTTGGTTGTTGTGTGTCCCAGATCAGGGTAAAGACAATCATTAGCCTAGCTAATTACCAAAGATAGTTACCGGATATCACTTGAAGTCGTGTAATCACTTTCCAAATAAGATTATTCGACCCTATGCCTGGGTATCACGAATACCTCCTTGGGATCAAACCAAGTGTTTGTTCTTGTTCTAGGCACAGATCAAGAACCCTGCGTTTCTATGTGTTTTTGTTTTCTGTGTGTTTTTCTATGCAATTGTGATCCATATTTATAGGAGATTTACTCAAAACCTAGTCAATGGAATTAATGACAGATTAATGGCAATTAATATCTTCCATAATTATCCTTCATAATTTAGGAATTAGTGATTACATGACCAAATTAAATATATGGTCATTTAATGAAGTCAAATCTTCCACTTAAATAAGCAAAAGTTGTTACAAAACATTTAATGTAGTCAAACATGCCACTTAAATGTTTGTAACCACCCATTTAATTCTAACCACTAAAAGAGTCAGGGAAAATCATTGACTTGATGGGTATACACTCCGTACCTCCAAACCTATTTCCAAGTATGATCCGATTCCCATAATTGCACTAAATTTCCAATAATCCTCCTCAATTTAGTACAATTCATTTGCATGAAAAATTAAACATTAAACAAAACAAGTGCATAAATGAAAATGTCATGAGGATTGAATTTCCATCTTAGTAAATTACACGTTTAAATATTTGAGAATCAGGGTGTTCTAAGAATTGAACCCTTCAACCCATTTGAATATCTAAAGATAAAATACACACAAGTTTTCAAACACAAAGAAAATCCTGACACTATACAAGCCATGTGTCCATATCCAATTCATAAATGTTGTTAGAGCCAAAGTCCATGCTCCCTGAAGCGGCAAAACCTCAACATTTACATAGGTGGTTCCTCTTTATTCATGCTCCTACAGAGCACATTTAAAAGAAATTAACCATTAAGAATAAAGACTTCATCCTCCTTTTCAGCAGGTTCTAAGCACATTCTTGGAATGATATGTAAATACATGTGCTTCAGTCCTTTGAACCTTCAGCTTTCCACATTAAACTTAGCTCCTAAGTTTCCTTAGTATGGAGTTAGGTGTCCTAGTATTCAGCGACTTAGTTGGACTTTAATCCTATCCCTTCAGCAAACATTATAACTAAGTCTCTAGCGAGTCCCTACGTTCAAGTGATAAGCTAATTTTTGTTTGAGACACTCACAAACTCTATATAAAACACCCTATTACGTGATCATCTCACGAATCATGCTATGGCCTGACACCTAAGTATCTAAGACTTCCCATTTACATTTGTCGTATAAAGCCTTTGCCAATGTAGCAGCACTATCATAACGGATAGAAATAGGTGCTATAGGTTTGGACCACAATATCAAGGATTAGGTTTCTCAACCATTCAGATTCCTTACCAGCAGCTGCTAAAGCCACAAATTCATATTCTATTGTTGAATCAGTGATGCAAGTTTGTTTCTTAGATTCCCAAGAAATTGCACCTCCACCAAGCAGGATTACCCAGCCACTGGTAGACGAATTGTCTTTAGAGTTGTTGATCCAGCTTGCATCAGTGTAACCCTCCAACACTGAAGGATAACCAGTATATGTCCATGGTTTTCTTCAAGTACTTTAGTACTCGTTGAATTGCTTGCTAGTGATGAGTATCAGGATTACTAGTATACCTGCTCAGTTTATCCACTACAAAAGCAATATCATGCCTTGTATAAGTCATGGCATACATTAGGCAGCCAATCACCTTAGAATACCCAAGTTAAGATACAGTACTATACCATTAGTATGCAGTCACTTCCTCACTGTATCCCTAAAGAGTACTCCTCACTGGAGTGCAATCAAATAATTGAATGTTTTAGTACCTTTCTCAATATAGTGAGACTGAAAATTGCTATATCTATTACATTTCATTTTGGTCCTTATACCAAGGATAACATCAGCCTCCCTCGTGTCCTTCATAGAGAAGCTTGATGACAATAATTCCTTTGTTAGGTTAACCTGAACTTGGTCAGTGCCAAAGATCAGCATGTCATCAACATATAGACAAATGATGACTCCTTTACTAAATTCATCAAATTTGCTATATACACATTTGTCAGTTTGGTTAAGTAAATAACCATTAGATAAAACCACTTCATTAAAATTTTGATGTCATTGCTTAGGTGCATGCTTCAGTCCATTATAGAGACTTAATCAGTTTACACACCTTTTTTTCATTGTCAGGCATGACGAAGCCCTAAGGTTGGTTCATATAGACATCCTCATCTAATTCACCATTCAAAAAAGCTGTCTTCACATCCATCTAAAGAATAATATGACTGTGAATTGATGCCATAGCAATCAAAGAACATCTTAAGTACTATACGTGGCAACTGGAGCATAAGTATCAAAGTAGTCTATCCTTGACTTTTGTTTAAAGCCGTAAATGACCAGCCTTGCCTTAAAATTTTCAATAGTTCCATCTACCTTCAGTTTTCTTTTGAAGATCCATTTGCAACCAAGAGGTTTGCAACCTGTAGGTAGATCAGCCAACACCCAAGTGTTGTTTCCCATGATGGAATCCATCTCATCATTAATTGCTTTTTTCTAGAAAGCAACATCCTGAGACTTCATTGCTTCATCAAATGTCTTAGGATGAAGAATTCTAGTAATCTTATGATCCAAACCAAGAACAATAGTGAGATGTGGGTTGTGATGTTAGAGAGAGATTGGATGGAAAATGGATGAATTGTATAAAGATGGAATATGGAAAAATGGAACAACCAACCCTCTCCAAGGCTAGGAGAGGGGCTTATATAGTACCTATAGTGGCCGGCCCATAGGTTCTAATGGGCTTCCCATGGGTCTTGGGCCGGACTAGATTACTAATCTAATTAAGACATAAACTACGAGCTAAGACTATTACAACTTGGAAGTGACCGACACTTTTCGTGTTTCCAACAATCTCCCCCTAAGGGAGGTCACTCCAATTTACAAAACGTTAAACCTAGCATACTATGCATCAACGTAGTCTTTAATCTCGTACTCTTGACTTTCTCTTGTGAATATGTTGTAGTGATCATTGACTTTAGGATTGAGCTTGTTCCTTGAACTTGTATTTGACATTGTGATCTTGAGCAACTTGAGATCATCAACCAAGCATAATCTCTTCGCCATCTTGTGGACTTGTGACTTCTGGACCGACATGCTCATACCATTCTTGAAAAGCTTTAATGTTGCATCTTTCTTGAAATTCTTTAACTTTAACACTTCGACACTTCTAGAAAGATGTGTGGTATCAGAGTAGCGGAAGTCTTGAAACATGTACTTGAGCTTTCATGATGTCTTTATGTTTGTCGGTCGGGTATGAGCATGTGGCTATGGATCTTGTGAGCCAGCTGGAATCAGGGACCTCCACCACCATCTTTAAATAGCCTGCATAAAACAGTTAGCAATAAAGCGGGGGGACGAATATGGCTTTGTCATTCGCCCAGGTTTGGTTGGAGTAACCTTCAGATCCGTGAGGATCGACCTGTGATCAGATAGATTCAATTTAAGAAGAATCTTCTTGACAGGATTTCCAGCTGTAGTATTGAATCTTTCTAACACATAAGTATTAGATTCATCGTACTCAGCATGTTCTCATTATCGGAACGTCTCAAAGCAGACAGCACGATAAGAGTGAACCTGTGAGTTACTATCTCACCGATTGATATAGAAAAATCAATTTGAAAATCAATCAACGTGTCACTTGCTAAAGTGGTTTTGTGACACATCGAGAGTGTTAATCATTTCAAAAATTCATCATCAATCGTCAATCCATATCCTGGAACAAGTTTGATTCTTATAGAATCGCACCATCGTTTCTTTCCAGTTGTCACAAGTTTGATTCATAAAGAATCGCACAAGTTACCTACCATGAGCTTGTTTGATGTGCTCAAGTAGGATTTTCCTTTCCATCTTCATTGTGAATAAATTCACTCTGATGTTCTGGCAAAAACACAAGGATCTTGCGTAGGACTCTAATGATATTACTCGATATTCACATTGTGTGAGATAACAAGCTAAATTATGACAAGTGTCCTAATGAGATTAATGGATGATCTCTTTTGGCTCTAGACTCAATTGTGCACTTTTGATTTTAGTGATCGGAGGCTGGAGCTGAGTGCCACCTTTTCAATATCAACTAACTCGGAGTGAGAAAGTCAATAGAAATGAGTGTATCTCCGTAGTTTTGAAACACAGTCTATCTAACTTTGAGTGGCAGGGAGGGGTTTCTGCATACGCACTGGTCCAAGACTGTCTTCAAATGACCAGACAACACTGAATGTTTCAGACGGAGCATGATGTATTGACACTGGTTTCTGCCTAAGTGTATGGAGGGCTTTCTTTATTATCAACCCTTATCCTCAGCATTTCTTTTTCATTCTTCAACCCTTCAATGCTTACCGGAGACTCATAACTAACACCTTTGTTGGTTTGTTCCAGTGTTAGCTTCCATCTAGTCGCATTATTCCCTATTCATTATCTTTTTCTCCTTTTTTAAACTATACCTAAGGACTTTCTACACTAACTAGTAGATATCCCTGGGTAAATCCCTCCCGGTTCTGGCTGATCATGGGATCCTAATACCTTAAGCCAACCGCTAACTATAACTTCATAAATTTACAGAACATGGTCGGGTCTGTTTGGTATTTTATCATGATCCTTCCAAAAATATAAAATTTCAATTAACAAAAGTGTTTGATATAATATCAAAAAGATTTAACAACCTTGAGATTTTTTTTCATCATCTCTAAAAAGCTCCCCCTTAACATGTACAATCGCGATCGTAGTACATGCTATGTTGTGAAGCGCATTGAGCTCCAATTTATTTGATCACTTCTGTCAATATACGTTAAGCCAGGTTTAATCAACATTTTCTCCCCTTATCCAAATGTTAATCACTGATATTTTGGATATCGAATTGATTACCTTTGGGACAAAATGAAATATTCTAGCAGTTTGGAATATATTATAGCTAATGAGCTTTGCTACTAGCTTCTAGGGCTGCTATAATCTAAAGTGCTTGAAATACAGAAATTTATTGCTTCTCTTATTGCTTTCTATTGTAAACTAGCAAAATGCTTCTGCTTCTTCTTTGCTGCTAATTCTGCTGGCTATCTTTTTATTGCTCTCTTACTATTGCTTCTACCTCTAAGCTAGAGTGATTAATGCTCTACTAAGCTATGCTCTTATGCTCTCTGCTATGAACTGTTAATATTGCTAACTGCTTCCGGCTCCCGGCACCTCAAACTTTTTGATGGATTATAAGATGACCTCCAATTACAAGTTATTGAAATATTGAATTTACTAAGAATACTTGAAAAATTTGTACTCGAGCACCATCTTATTTTACCACAAAAATTCTACATCAGTAATGAACAAATTCACAAGAACTTTTCACTAGATTTGACCTTTTTAAGATGGAAACAACATATGATAAATCCATATGTCCTTTGTAAGTAAATCCGTTGGTCAACCTCCCGTTGGTCTTCCACCGACAAATCATCTCCAAACTCACGCATTATCCGCCATGTCTTATAGCCTTTTTTCAATCGCCTGAATCAAAGCTCTTGCATTTGCTTTGTCACGTTTGGCTATCCAAAGAAGTCTGTGGCAGATTACACCTTCTAATTCCCTTAAGGCGATCATTCAGAGCAGTCCGAACATCATCGAGAGTACCATCGCTAAACTTGTGTAGATTCGTCAATGCGCATCAATCTGTTCTTCTTTCTTTTGTTCTCGTAGTGAATCCTCTGGAACGGAGGTATGGTGTATAAGCGTCTCGTCTTCTCAGATTGGATCTGTACGTGTCAGGCTTTGTGAGGTTGAGTTTCTTTTGATAGCTTTCAACACCCAATTAAAGATCTTCCACACGCCTTTGGATGACAACGCTTCTTGTAAACATTCTTAAGGAGACATTAAATACAATACGTTCTTCAAACGTTGAGATTGTCCACTTTTCCATGACAGAGAAGAACAGCATATCTTCAATGTCTTGGATCCTTAGTCTGTGGAAGTCGCCTTCTTTAACTATGTAAAGAACGTTTCGTTCATCCTTTCGTCAGTAATCTAGTAAGATCTGGTAGTTTTTGCCATTCGACTATTTCCAACCTTTGGTGACAATAAAAAAACGTACGCAATAATCCGTCTTTTTGAGTAGACGTCACGAGCTGATTCCCTTGTGGTCGCAAATGCATAGAACTGTCTTCGCTTTTTGCCCCAATGTGAGATTCCCCAGAGGGCGAATTTGTCGTATTTGACTATCATTTGACACCCACAATTTGAGTTGTGGCCACTAAGACTACTATCCATTTTGATATGCCGTAGTCTGCAGCCTAGGTCTTCGTAACTGAAGTAAGAGTACATGCGGCATGAAACTCACCACCACGTAGTACTCAAGTCATTAAAGATGAAGTGATGAATCGGTATAACATTGACGACCTTCGAGAATTTGGAACCAACGTAGTGCTGTCCGCAGATCATGAGGATATTGGCGCCTTGCGGTTGATCCATCTAATTTTTTGGTGTAGCTTTGTAGACATTCTTCACAAAAGTATTCAAGTCATCAAACTTGTTGCATGTTTCCATTCATCGCTCAATGGTTAAGACCTGCTAACAAGTCAGGTGTTCAGTGTTTTAATATTAAGCCGGTTCATCACAAAAGCGAGAGTCAAATGTAGTGTCAGTTAGTTCATCGAATGACTCCGAGGGTCTTGTCTTCGTGCCATGATTGCTTAACCAAGGTTGGACAATTCCATGAACGGCATGAACAGACTTATTCCATGCATGATCAGGAGAAGGTAGTCGGAAGTTGTTGAAACCAGTCCGGAAGAGTAACCTCTTCTCTGCATGTTCATCATAGACAACCTGTTTCAAACTCCTGGTGTGCTAGGTGCTTCAAATACATCGGTAGTATAGCATAGTTTCCTCTACCCTAGCAGATGCTAGCAGATTGCCTTTGTGAGATCATAGAACCTGTAGTAGTAGTCTTTCTCTGTTGTGGTTGTCCGTTTCTCTTGGACCACTGTAGAAACGGGTTCTTTTCGTCTGACCTTCTTCTTTTGACCCCCCCGGTCCTGTTCCCAACGGAGGGATCTTGATCATCATCTCTCCGTCTCGAGTCTTTTTAAATTGTGACCGAGAATCGCCATATGTATCTAACTAGAATTTTGTCGGCTTCAATACTCATCAACTAATGGCCTTGTAAGCTGCCTTGGAATGTCCTGACCCGTTGATAGAGTTGTTAGCTTCCATCTTGTCAATTAAGATCTTTTATTAGCTCTAGTTCTAAAAGATTAGCAGTTACAGCATGAGACGTGTTGGCTTCCTTTGATGATCGTACAAGAACCTCAGACTCGAGTTGTTCAATTACTAACTTCTTAATTTTTGGAGTAATTTTGAAGACTCCTTTCTTGACTTGTTCCTTGCTTTAATTCTTCAATCCTTCAATCGATTGAATCCAAGGAATTGTTGATTTTCAGTATTAGACTCTTCTCGAATTCTCTCATACTTCAATTGGACTGCAACATCTACTACTTTCTGCACTTTATTTGCTAGATAATGGTCAACGATGCCAGGAATGGAGGAGAGTGCTTCAGCATATTGATTTGTTTGTCTGAGTTCCGAGAAGTTGTCTTCTAACGCTTTTAGTCTGTAATCAAAGCCAAATAACGAAGCAAAGTTAGGAATATTTTGTAGCGAGGAGCTTGTAGTAGTAGCCGGTGTCAGAATTGGTGGTTGTTGTATTTGAATGACGACAGGACTTGGTGTTGGAGGGCGATTGGTTGGTGCAGAGAAGGATGGCTCCACAATGGCAGTTACAGGAGTATCATAATAAGGTGGCTTCAACCATGTGTTCAAAAATATCATCAAGCAATCCGTATCTTGATTTGGATTCAACATGTTGGAGACGAAGCCAGATGATACAGACGAGATCTGTTGTTGACCATCAGGGTTTACCGGAGTTAGGGTCACATGAGTGTCTTCAATTTCCTAGGTTGCTTGAACCTAGGGCAATATAGCATTTGTCATTACATCATCTTTTCCTTCAAGATTGGTATTGGTATCTTCAACCGCCTCATTTCCTTGATCCTCTGCATATGTACACTCATCTGACTTTGCCCCTTGAACAACCAACCCTTCACTTCATTGTCACTGTCTTCGTCATCTGATGAAGAAATACGAGTGGTGTGTAAACTATAGATCGAAAGTAACATCTGTCATCAGTTTTTCCTCTTCATGTATTATTTCATCAATGCATGAGTTGTGAGTTTTTGGATGGATAAAATCACACCATCATCTATCCTGATTCAGTCTGTTCTTCATCATCATCATCTGACGGTCCTCATCATCGTCATGTCAATCATCATCTACATCATCCAAGTGAAGCCTCATTTTTCGACATTTTTATCTTCAACTTCATAAATCTTTGAACTTCTCATCAATCTTGATCATCGCACTTGATTTCGCAGGAGTATCATCATCCGAGTCATAATTCAGGTGATTCAGGAACCCCTGGTGTAACACCAGTTCCTCATCTGCACACAGAACCACTGGCATGAGAGCTGTTATTTCTTTACACTTCTCGGTTTGTGATATCTTGAGTTGCACATGCCTCTGTCATAATCGCAGGGATATGACTCTAACTCTTTGAGGCCTCTGCTTTCCTTTATCCAGACCGTCTTTTCTTTCTTTCTTTGGGGAATGTGGGAGGCTTCAGCTTAGTAATAGTATATGTATCAGCTTTCTTCTTACTTCCTTTCGTCTTTGGAGGAATCTTTCCAGAAGCAATAGCATGATACTCTTTGTATGATTCAGAGATGCAGAATGTCCCTCTTTGTTAACTCTGTTGGTAAGATAGCTCTGTACAGCTGAGTGTCTTCATTCCTTGAGATGACATTGATCGTTGTGAACATTGGGTCATCTCTGGCATAGTGCCAATTGACCTTGTTTCTTCGAGGAATTAAAGGATCTTTAGCCATAACAAAGTTGACATAAGCTTAGTAAAGACGAGGATATTACATCGCAGCATTGCCCTTCTTAATATTCTTTTCTCAATCTGTAAATAAAAGTCCACCCACAGAAGAAATGCATATTCAACCTTCTTCTTATTGTACATCCCCCACAAGATTTGAGCTTGAGAAAGACGAAGACTGTCATAGGATGGTTTACCACTGAGACGTTTGTTGATGATAGCTGCAAATGATCTCCAGGGTGATGCAGTTTATTGACATTAACGTCAGTGATCTTCCTTATTTCTCCAGAGTGGACCAAGACTAGCTAAGAAAGGCGAGAATCTCCTTCCAAGAGTGGTTCTTCCAAACTTCTTAATTACCGACTTTAGGGCAAAATTGAAGAAGTGTCTCATGAATTGATCAAGACCGAAGAATGTGCTTTTTGTTATTCATCTGAATCTGACAAGATCTGTTATTGAACAAAAGCAGAGGCCCATAATTTCTTGCATAAGATCTCTGGAGCATCATCAGTGAACTTGGAATGCCCCTTGTAGAAAAGGAAGTGAGTTTTAAACACATCGTAGACTACTCGAAAGAGTTTCTTCCTTTGATGTGTCTCCGAGCTTAAGCGAAGATTACATTTACCATCTTAAGTCGGATCAGCAGGAGCCAATACGCATCATCCAAAGCAATCTGACCACTATTAGATTTCCATGAGTACAGTTTAAGAAAGAGTGAAGTGCAATTATAAGAAGACACAATCATTCATTCATGAGAACCTTTATGACTTTTAGCACTTTTGAAGATCAATCATCTTAGATAGACTAATAGCGTATGAGACAAAGGCACCTATCCTAACAACTAAGTTGAATGTAGTTAACCTTGGTTTTGTCAAGCTTATTACTGTCTATTATAAACTAAAGATTTTTTAATTTAATCGATAGTTAGAAAAATCTATCTTTAGTTGTGGATATGTCAAAAAATTGGTGAAGTGTTGATAACATCAACAACTCGTTCGAATCCTCAAAGAAACACCTTTGATCGGTTACCACTAATATCACTCACTCGTTCGGGCCAGTATACACAAACACACGATCGGTAGAACCAATATAATATACACTCGTTCGGTCCTCACCAGCAGTCACTCGTTCGGTCCATGTTTGCAATCACTCCGTTCGGATTTCACCAAGCATACACTCATTCGATTCATGATTTGCTAATCCAGCTTCCTTTGGTCCATACACAAAGTATACACTTCGTTCGGTTATCCTCACTATCAGACGCTCGTATCCGGTCCTTACTAGGACTCACTCGATCGGAGATGATCCTTACATGATTCACATCGTTCGATACATACTGATCCACCTCGTTCGGGAGATGAGGGAACACCTCAATAAACATTCACTCGTTTGCCCATACTATATTCACTTGTTTCGGAAGTATTGTCCACTTAGCCTGTTCACCGTTCGGTCCCCATTACTGGATTCACGTCGTTTTGGTCCTCCTATGATTTACTCGTTGACTTCATAAATAATTACCGATCGGTCCCCATATGTTTTTTATGCTCGTTCGATTCATACACATTTTGATCGTTCGGTTTCTTAAGGTTGTACTAGATCGATCCTAACAGTTAACGCTTTAATCAATTTTTACCATGTTATAACAATCTCACACAAAATATATAACATTTATGCATATTTCTATTTATTCGAGCACAAAACAGTCAAGAGCAAGATTAAATCACAACGAATAATAAAACTTGACTAACCTATACATATATTACACCTAATACTACAAAAGCCCTCAATCAATTTAAGGTTTTAACCACATTTTGATTTTAAGAACCCTAATTTTATAATTAGGGCAACTGCGATCAAGTGTGGTGAAACCGTTCAATTCCTTTGGGATTCGAGTTGATTAGGTGATGAAGATCAAGATTTCAGTTATACCTTAGAGATGAAAATGATTGACTATGCTTGATTGAGGTGATTCGATTGAAGATTATGCGTGTGTGTGTTTGAGTGTGTTTGTGTGTGTGAAGAACAGTGAAATCAAACAAGATTACATCTAAGTTTAGCATTATTCAACTTTGGCACATTTGGCCCCTCTTGTTTAGATGACATCTAAGTTTTGCATTTAAGTTTTATAAGGTAAAATCAAGTTAAACTATTTGGCACTTTTGGTCCCTAAAGTTTTATACTCGCACACCTATAGACTTAACTTAGCAAACTACACCCTAAAGGCAAAAACAGATAACACATAAAGCACAAGCAAGTTAAACTTAATTAACTTTCTATCAAGAGATATTACGTTATCGTTTTAAAATCTTTTTCCCTTTTAACAGCTCATTTTATTATGACAAAGAAATTTGACATTCTCTCCCCCTCAAACAATGACCCGTTTTCTATTTAAAGAGCTGTAGACATTGTTTGAGAAGTCAAATGTATCTTGAAAATTATTTTCAGATGATGGAAATGTATTTTTTATGTGACAAAACAACAAACACCAAGATAATAAGATTTTATCTTATATATTCACATGAATGGCACTGAAACTTACACTTATGGATATAGGAAGCACTGGGTTGTGGGATGCTAAATAATCCACAAGCCTTTGGCATGTCCATCAAGATACCATGCCCAGATTAAATCCCGTTTGAGGTCAAGATTATTTCTTTTCGAAATACTTGCCTTTAAGATGAAACCGGTTTGCTAACTAAAATAATAGCAAGCCATGTGGCAATGTTTTTGAAAAACATTTGAAACTTCTCTGCTCGGAAACTTCATTCACAGGCGTGTATCATTTGTTTAATGACATTTCTAAGACTGACATGTTATCGATTTCAGAAGAATCCATTGTAAAAACTCTTATTGTATTCTTTATTATACATTTTTTAATTTGTATTTTGTTTTATAAAGGATTTATAAAAGAAAATCTTTTTGGTTTTTCTGATTTTATATTTTTCTCTTTGTTTTTATAAAATTTTATAAAATAAAGAAAATGAAGAATAAAAAATCTTTTTGAGTTTTTAAGATTTTTAATTATTTACTTATATACAGGATATTTGAATAGGTACCACCACTAATTCTCAACCATTCTTGCCAATTGTTTCAGAGTATCCGGCGTAAAACTCCGCTTCCCAGCTGGTTTGTTATGAAATGCATTCTTTCTCGGCCACGAGCATTAGTGAAGATGTCCGCCAATTGATATCCCGTAGTTGGACGAAGTAAAGTTCGATCACACCATTCTCAACATGCTCCTTGATGAAATGAAACCTGATGTCTATATGCTTGGATCTGGAATGTTGAACGTTGTTGCAGCATAAGGCAATAGCGCTTTTGTTATCACAGTACATTGGAATTTTATTGAATCCAAAGCATAGACGATAAGTTTGTGATCTCATACCAAAGGACTTGAGCACAACAACCAGACAAGCAATATATTCATCTTCCGTACTGGATATCGCAACGCTTTTCTGCCTTTTAGACGACCAGCTAACAAGTCTATCACCCAAAAGTTTGTAATATTGCCAGATGTTGCTTACGGCGTGATCTTTGACAACCACATGATTCCCATCTGTCAAATGCTGTTAGTGCATAAGAATAATCCTTCTGGATACCACACACCCCGATGTAGGTTTCATTTTAGAACCGAAAGATCCTTTTTATCGCATTTAAGTGCTTTTCGGTAGGCCGAGCCTGATACCGGGCACACATACATATAGCAAATTGTAGGTTAGGTCTACTGGCTGTAAGATAAAGGAGGGTGCCATCATACCACGATAGTGTTATGGATCTACAACTTATCCCTTCTTTATATCCTCATTCCAGTTCATGGGACTTCTCCACCGATGGGAGATCCCACTGGGTCACAAAATTCATAGCCATATTTCTTTAGTGATTCAAGAGCAATATTTAGATTGGTTGTATGAAGATGCCCACTGGGACTTTGAGAAATCTGTAGTCCTAAGAAAAATGAGAATTTAAACCCATCATCGACATCTTGAATTTGAGAACACATTATTTTAGCGAATAGATTACAAAGTTTAGGAGTAATGCATCAAAGATAATACTCGACATAATTTGTACCCATTAGAAGTTGCCTTGCCTTCTCTAACTGATGAAAAGAGTAGGATCCACTAGCCTTTTAAGAAGTCATTGGATAACAGGAATGAAGACAACAATATCATACCACGCACGTAGAGCTTGTTTCAACGCCAAAAAGAGCTTCTTAAGCTGGTAGACGTAGTTAGGTTTGGTCTGGATCCCCAAATCCCGTCCGTTGGCAACATAAACTTCTTTCTCGCAAAGATTACATTCAGAGAGAACGCAGTCTATCACATCCAATTTATAGATCTGACCATGTTCATATGGATCAGGCAAATGCAAGAAAAATTCGATAGCCTCAAATCTTGCAGAACCGAGCGAATGACTCCTTTCAAATCGATTCCCTCCTCTTGGCGAAAACCTCTTAGCGAGCCAACCGAGTCCTTTTTTTTCAGATAATCGCCTAACTCATCTAGCTTAACTTATATATCCACTTAAGAGAGATGAATAAATGATATTTGTCAGGCGGAGGAACATCTAGCAAACTTCCCAGACGTTCAAATTCATGAAGTTCCTCTTGCATAGCTTCAATCCAACATGCTTGAGTTAATGCGTCTTTGTAGTTCTTAGGTTCGACTGATGTGAGAAAGGCATCATAGTAGCAGAATAAGGCTTGTTCATGGAGTTGTAGTCGTGTAGAAACTGGTCTGTCGAGAGCACCGATTATATTCTCAAGTGGGTGATCCTTAGTCCATTTACTATTGTGTTCAGAAACTTGGTGATTGGGATGCACAATTGTATGAATAACATCCGATGATAAGATTGATCAGAAGTAACTTCTCAGAATTGGAATACCAAAGTATGGATCATTACCCATATGTGCAACTTCAATATCATGATTATCTTCTTCAACATACACGAGAAAGAAAGGAGTTTTGAGTTTCTTGTGATTGTAGGAGAGTTAACTATTAAGGATGGTACATCTTTGATCAACAGTATATTGCGAAGGTGAGCCAGTTGATACAGCATGTTCATGTGCAACTACTTCAAGAATAGGAGCAATGACTTCTGGTGCTTGTAAATCAACATAGGGTGGGGGATTAAGTGACTCGTCAAACATTGGTTGAAACAACAAATCCCAGTCAGATTCTTCGAAGGGGTGACAAAATGGTGTGAAGAAGGAGGGTTTTGGAACGAGTCCTAAACTGATTGATACAGAGTCATTTCAGGAAAGCGGGTCCTAACTGCTGTAGTTCAGAAGCCAATCGCGTCACTTATCAAAATCAACATGAATGGTTTCAAATATTCGTCTTTACGTCTGTTGTAAATCCGAATGCTTTCTTCGTGGGTGAAAATCCAATGAAATAAATACCAATGTCAGCCTTCGTTGTAACTTCCCAAATTCTCAGCTATCATTTGTTGGGGTAGCAGAGTGCCCAAACACATGTAGATATACGATAGATCGGGAGTTGGAGGTTTGTTGTGCAGAAGCTCGTATGGTGTTTTACCATGTCGACGGCGTATCATGGAACGATTTTGGGTATAACAGGCTGTAGCAACCGCTTCGGCCCATAGAAATAAAGGAGCTTTTGCATAAATTAACATAGTGCGGGCTGCTTCAATTAGCGTACGATTTCGTCTTTCAACAACACCGTTTTGCTGTGGAGAGCGGGCAACAGATGTTTCATGAGAGATGCCAACCTTCTCATAATATTCACGCAATGTCTGATTAACAAACTCAGTTCCATTATCTGTTCTGATGCGTCGGACGGTTTCCTTAAGTCGTACTTGGATCATCTTCAAAAAATTGATAATAAAAGCTGGAGCTTCATCTTTTGATCGCAAGCATTTTACCCATGTAAATCGAGAGTAATCGTCGACAATAACAAGGATGTACTTCTTTCCATTGACACTCGCGACACGCATTGGTCCACACAGATCCATGTGCAACAGATAGAGTTTTTCTTGATTGGTGTCCTCAGATTTGGGTTTGTGGGGTTTCTTCGTGCTCTTGCCTAATGCACATGCAGAACACAAATGGTCCTTTTCAAACTTGAGCTTAGGGAGACCTCGAACAAGACCATGTCTGGCAAGATGATTAATAGCTCCGAAGTTCAAATGAGAGAGACGACGATGCCATAACCAAGACTTGGTTTTAGAGGCCTTTGACAAGAGACAGATAGGAGAGGACGCCATCATATCCCCAAGAGAGAGTGTATAAAGATTGTCCCCTCGAGATCCAGTTAATAAATCAACACCTTCTAGATTGCAAATGTAGCAGGTGTGTTGACGAAACACAACTTCGAGGTTGGAATCACAAAATTATTAGATTATGCCCAAGTCCTTCAACGTAATAAACCCTTAAAATTGTAACATTCCCAATCTGATAGTCTCCGTAACCCATAATCTTTGCTACATGATCATTACCGAATTTGGTTGTACCCAAGAATTTGCTGACGAAGTTGGCGAGCTGAGAGCGATCTCCGGTCATATGCTTGGAGCAGCCGGAGTCCAAATACCAGAGGACAATTTGGACAACCTGCATTCATCAAGAGAGGAAGATGGAACATTGGAAACTATGGATCCCCGGGATTGACTGGGTTCCGAATTGTTAGCAGTTACAGATTTAATAACCTTATAATTGTTAACAGGAACACTAGTTTTAGACTTCCTAGGTTTCCTTGAGTAAACCAATGTGACGACAGGTTTAGGTGTTTTATTATCTAGAGCAGATGATTTCCTAAGGGGCACTTCAGTAGTTGTGGTAATCCTAGTTAAAGGGCACGCATTTCCTACTATAGTGAAGGTCCGACCAGTAGGTCTCCAGATATATCCAATATTGGTAAACACCTTTCCTGTTGGTTTCCAAACTTTTCTCTTTGAATTTTTCTTAACAGATCTAGATTTAGCACGAGCATTCACATTGTTGATAAAATCAAGAACACACAAATCATGATTATCAGAAAGCATGCAACCATTACACTTAACACATTTAAGTTCATAATTCACATTAAGCTTGGAATGCTGCACATGAGCAATTCCTTTAGGTGCAACAACACAGTCTTTATTTTTCAAACTAGATTTAACTTTCCTAGGGTGGGCTTCTACTTTATTCTTCAGAGTACTACTTGGTGTTTGTTGAATCTTATCTTTCTTTGTATTGCCTGAAGGTTGTGATCCGCTAGCACTAGTAGACTGTTTTACTCCTGTAGAAGACAACACGGGTTTGTTAGAAGCTAGGTTTGAGGTATGGGCTGTTTTTTGTTTCTTGAGTATGTAACAGGCTCAGTGAATCTAACTCTTTTGACTTTGTTCATCGGGGTCACAGCCACTAATTGTTCTCCAGAACTGTTGATACTAGGATAGGTTTTACTGATTTTAGAAAGCATCTCCTGAATTAGTTTAGTATACTTACAGGCAGATTCTAAGAGTAGATCTAAGGGATAATTAGCTTTAATATGATCGACTAGATCCCTAAGAACTGCGGCTTCTTCCTGAGAATGCTTAATATAGGCAGAGTGAGCTGTCCTTTTATTCAACAATTTGGGGGTTATTGGTTCCACATTAACTTGATGCAACTCTGGATCACTAGGGTGGTTTGAAACATTATTGTCAACTAGGGCTTTTCCTTTAAGTTTCCTTAATTCATCCTTAAGTGCTGTTATTGCCAAAGCCTTTTCCTGAAGACTAGCATTTAAATTAGAAATTTCTACAGACTTTATATTGACTTGATTAATTAAATCATTACATTCTCAACAATAAGCTTATAGGTATGTTTCAAATGCTCATTCTCAACAATAAGCTTTGTCACCCTATGATCCAATTCAATATTTATGGTTTCAATCTCTTCTAAT
>BQNB010084782.1:0-17421 GCA_026074375.1 Tanacetum coccineum
AAGAAAAGTGGAGAAAAGAAGAGAAGGGCCATATTGCCATTTAAAGCAAAGTAACAAGTGGGGGGGCAAAACTGCCAACTCCCCTAACTTGTATACACCAAGGACTTATGTTGCAAAGAGTTATATAACTCTTGGGGACTTGTTTTGCCAAGTCCCCAAAAGTTATATAACCACAAGGACGAATTGTGCAAAGAAACAAATAACCATGAGGGGCCAACCTTGCCAAGTTTCCAAACTCACACTCTGTTATAACCTTAAACAAACTTTCCCGCTCGTTTTTTCCCTCCCAACACAACTCACGGGTTTACAAACCCGTTTTACCCTGTAAACCTTCACCCCCACCATGGGTAAACACCTTCCCCCTCCTCCACTCACTTTCCCAGCTGTGAGATTGCCAAGTTGGCAATCCCACACCTCCCAAGGCCTATTTCGACGACCAAGATGACCCAAGAAAGATTGAAGGGCCAAGATTAGAGGCTATGAACCACTCACACAGCAAACACAACCCTTTTGTGTGTCTACAAACAAGCACAACAGCAAAACCAAGAGGAAGACACAAGCATAGTCGAATTTTCCTATAAATAGCTTTGTAAAGCCATTGTGGCTAATAGTTAGTTTTTAAGTCAGTTTTAGTGTAATTTTAAAAATATAGTTTAATTGTCTTTAAGCTACTTTCCTTTATGCACTTGTAATTCTCAGTTTTAATGAAAATTTAAGCTATTTTTACTCAATAAGCTCTCAATAAGCTCATTAGAGCTTATTCTTGTTAATAAGCTCTAATTCAGTTTAAAACTTGTTATAAGCTCTTAAATACTGTTTTCATTTGAATTTAGTTCATAAATGTTCAATTGAGTGTGATTTTGGAAGCTTATGAAGAAATAAGCTAATATTAGCTTATTGAGCTTTTAGCTCAGGGAATAGAGGCTAGGGAGCCACTTAGGTGTATTTTTTTAAGCCACTCACTCTACAAGAGTGGCTTTGGTTCTGAGACAACAAAAAACCAAGGTTTCATTTCTAAATTTTCATTTAGCTTAATTTTTAACTTAAAACATTTGCTTATTTATTTTTAATTCCACTTTGTGCTAAATCCTGTTAAAATAGTTTAGATAATTTAGATGTTCAAATGCCTTGAATTGTTTTAGTGATAATCATTTTTGTTTACATTCTTTTAAATTCTGTCATAAGTAGTAGTATAAGCTAGTAGAGAAACTAGCTTATTTTTCCTAATAAGCTAGGCAGTTAAAAGCTCAAATAGTTTGATTAGACTAGAATTAGTAACAGTAGATAAAAGGTTTAAGCAGTTTTAGTTTTAAAATTAGATTTTAAAAGTCACTTTTGGTTTGTGTTACAGTTTACATAAAAGGAGGTTTTGGCATAGGGCCATAAAAATGATCAAAATGGTTGTGGTATGGGTTATGGCAATTGAAATAGGTTTAGTTTAGATTAATAAGCTTATTTAAACTGTTTTCAAAAGTTTTAAAGGTTTAAAATTGTTTTCCAAAGTTTTCTAAAACCATTTTAGAAACTGTGAGATTTTTAAGATACCACAAGTGCTTTATTTGGTTAAACACTTGTTGGGTTTGAGTTGATCATTCAAAAAGTTGTGGTTTGTGTGTTAAAGGAGCTGTAAACAAGCTCCTTTGTCTTGTGACTTGTAAGTCAAAAACACCCAACTCTCTTTGGTGTACAAGTTTTAACCAAACCCCAAACACCTTTTTTCACTATAAAAAATAAGCAAGTTAAAGATTGATTTTAAAAAGCTCCAAAATTGGTGCAACAAGCGTTTAGGCTAGAGCACTTTAATCTTTTTTACGCTTAGTGTGGATGTTTAGAGCTTATTGACAGCTTAAAATAAGCTTTCAAATAAGCCCTTAGATTTGCCCTAAAAGCTCCCCTGGTGCAAAAGGGGAGACTTTAGGCTTATTTTTTCCTCATAGCCATTAAAGACATTTAAGCCTAAGTTTTTTTTTGTTTATATTAAGAGCTTATAGGCTCTCCTATTAGCCTCTAAGTTTCAGTCTCTTGAAAATGGCATAATTGATTGCTTAATTTTTAAGCCCCACTAGCCCCATTGACTGTTTTTTTTTAGCTTAGTTAGTGTAGGTTTGCTATTATTTATCTTCTTGCTTAGTAGAGCTTATTTCATAAGCTCACCTTGTGTCCAAATAGCTTATTTAGATATTAGCCCCCCTTTTGCTTGTTTTTTTCCTTTTCCTAAGCTTATTTGTTCAACTACTTTAAATTTTTTTTTGCCCTTTAGCTTAATTTTAGTATTATCCTGTCAAAAATTAAGCTGTTACAACCAGCTTATTTTAGTTTAGGCTTGGAACCTTTTCAGCTTATAAAGTTTGTTTAGACTCACCCTTTAGCTTATATTGTCCAAGTTTTAGCTTATTTCGACCAAATGTCCAAAAAGACTTCGTTTTTTTAAGCTTTTAAGCCCTTTAAGCATTTCTGCCAACTTTAAGCTTATTTATAAGCTGATTGAGTGCTTTTCGCGAAAAGTTTTAGAAGACAAAGTTGTTAAGCCCCACTAGCTTAACAACTTTGCTTCTGTGAGTTTTCCGAGAGAAAAAGGGGAAGACACTTGGCCCGGGTGAAGCAAGACTCAACCCGGGACCTAGCGATACATCCCCCTTTCTCTACACACACACTCTAACCACTCACAGCGCCCCATTGGGTCTTTTTTCGTTAAAGACCCAAGGGCTATAATACTTATACACATTTTTTGCAATAACCTATAGCTGAAAACAAGCTTATTCGGGTTATTTGTTAAGCAACTTGGTGTTTTCTTATTTTTCGTAGGACCATTAAAGTATCTAGTATTTTTTGTAAAATTTTCAGAATTTTTCGATAAAGTTTAATATTTTTTATAATTTAATTTAGATTAAAGTTTATTTAATTCATAAAAAATACAAAAATTATCAAAAAAAATATTTTGTCTTTTTTAGAAAAATTTCTTGTTTCATCTAGTTTGTAGGAAAAATATAAAAAATTTTTTCGTAGGGTCATTTTACAATTTGTCATCTTTTAAAGAAACGGGTCCGGTACTGTATTTTTGTTTTTGACTAACATCGTTTTTGGGTCAACGACTCCGTTTTCGGTCTAGTCCTTTTTCATTCTTTCGTTATTTGATCCCTAGATATTTAGAAGCAAAAATTTCTTTCTTAGGTGTTATTTTTAAAAGGTTTTAGGTTTTCCCCTTTGTTCAGGGATTCGGCTTTCCCGTTTTTTTTAGCTTAAATCATAATTTTAGGTTTTTCCTTAAACGTTTTTGTTCGTTATCATCTAATTTGACTTTTTCAACTTCCAAACTAATTCTTCCCTTCAAACTGAAATCGTTCGATTGGTATCGATTTCCATTCCACAGCCTCGTTGGGATAAACACACCGGAAAATTCTATACTACTTCTCGGTTTTATTGATTGTTGATTTTTAGACTTATTTATATATTTTATATTCTATTATATATTATATATATTTATAGTGTAAAAACCACCAATCAATTTTTGGCGCCGTTGCCGGGGAGGCTGTGAAGCCGATTATCGTTACGTTTGATCAATTGTGTTTGAACAATCTTTGAAATATTTAACTTTTTATAAAAATAAAAAAAAAATACAAAAATATTTTTCTTTCTTTTAGGTATAATTATCAATAAAAAACCAAAGAAAAACCAAAATAAAAAACATTGTCCTCAAAAAAGAAAATTAAAAATTCACAAATTGGTAAAATACCAAAATATAATATTCTCAACTGAAGTATATTATCAAAAACTTCCGGTGAACTTGTTGGTTTCCCAACTCGAACAAAAGGATTAAAAACTGCCTTTGTGTCTACTACGACGTACGGCTCACCTGAAAAGTTAAACAAACTATAAAGTGGGTATAAGGGAGGGTTGTTCTAGGAACAACGACCGAAATGAGAAATAACTTCGCGACTATTCCTACTCCTCCGCACACCCCTGTGAAGTTTATCTTTTTGAGAGCTACCGTGAAGTTAGTAGATTTATTTGGTTTAAGTTGTCTTAATCTCATTGTCCGTTAAAATCATTGTGAATAAATCTTGAAAAAGCCAAAAAAAAAATTAGTTAAATTTTCTTTTTATATTTCTATTTTGTGCATGCGCACTCGATCTCAAGCCCGTATTTCAGTTCCAGAACCTCCTGTCCGTTAGCCTTCCTGTTTGAATCACTCCAATCTTGAGAAACCTGATAATCCTCCCATAGTTACGATGGCTTATAATCTTACTAGGGCGCAATTGCTCTAAGCACCCACCGAGTTTACGAGGATGCGATAGTTATTCCGGAAATCACCGCGAATAACTTTGAGATCAAGCATGGTCTCCTTAATCTTGTTCAAAACAAGCAATTTTTTAGACACGATAAAGAAGACCCACATGCTCACATCCGTTATTTCAACAAGATCACTTCTACGATGAAGATTCCGAACGTACCAAATACGTCGGTTAAACTTAGCCATTTCCCGTTTTCTCTCGAAGGGGCCAGCCCGGATTGGCTTGAAAAAGAACCCCCATCGATTCGATTTAAACATGGGAATGATCTTTGTTTCGAATTTATATAACAAATTTCTTCTCTCCCTCAAAAACGACAAATCTCAAAATGAAATCTGTTACGAGATTTCAGCAAAAATTTGAATGAGACGTTATTATGAGCTTGGGGATCTATTCAATGATCTTTGTAAGGGATGCCCTCATCATGGGTTTTATCAGAATTGCATCAACTCGATACATTCATATTGCCCTAAACTCAATGATCAAGATTCATTGACTCAGCTGGCCGTTGGTCACTTCTAGACAAAATGCCTCGAGAATGTTTAAAAAATCATCGAGAGCAAGTCTAAGTAGGTCGTCCAAATCAAGGAACAAAAGCTGTTGTAGCTAAATGGAGTACAAGCTCATCCACCCAAGCATCTATCTGATGTTTTGCTGAACTCAAAGACATGTTTCGGGCATTAATTCACGATAGAAAGAACCAAACCCCAGCTTCCGCCCCCCAGTAAAAAGCGGTTGACAAAGTTGTGTAACTTGTGGGGAGGTCCATTCTTATCAGAACTGTCCCAGCCACTAACAGCAACTATGTACCACGACAATAATCCCAGAGTATGTATCTCCAGGCCCGCTGCGGCCAATTTCAACCAAGCTAATACTGTTTATAGACCTCCGATGGTCTAAATTCAAATTTGACCTCCTGTTTTCCTCCCAATCAGAATCCTCATGCAAAATAGGTCAAAACAATTTCAATCGAGGAAAAAACATCAATCAAACATAGAAACAATTCCAACCAGAGGTCAATTTAATCGACTCCGGTTAATCAACCAGTAGCCTCATCAACACAGTAGCTCTTCAAGGACCTGCTCCTCAACACACGGTGTGTCAAAAACCAGAATATTTGGAAAGAATAAAGTCACAGCCAATGATGCAGTGTTTAGAAAACATGCAAAACCAATGTCAAAACCTGCAATCCCAAATGTCAAATTTCCGACATGCTTTTAAAGAATTTGTTACTCTAATAAGCTTCAACTTCCGGTTCTGAACGCTTCCTGTATTACTGTAACCAACCCAAATGAAGATTTAAAAGGTATCACTACCGCGAAGTGGTGTTGATCCATCCAAGGAACCGGAAAGCAGTTAATCATGATGCCGAGGTGACAAAGGACACGGATGGCCTTCTTCCTGTAATAACAAAGCACCGAAGACGTCCAAACCTCCTGTTGTTCAAAATTCAGACTGCGTAATCCTAAAAACCTCCTGAGCCCAATGTTGCTCCTGTTTTACTCGTTCCTAAAGCATCATTCCATTTCCATCAATAAGAAATGATGAAAGGCGCAAGGAAAAAGCTAACGACCAAACTAGAAATTTATGAAATCTTTAGAGATTTAAGTTTCGAGATTAGCTTTATTACGATTCTTGATGTCCATAAATGAAGATGCCCAAATTTTGCTTCGACTGTTAAAAAACCTTAATTGGAAACAAAAGACAAATTGAAGCGAATTGGCAAGAACTCCTTTGATGAGAACTGTTCAGCGGTCATCCTCACAAGTTACCAAAGAAACTTGTGAGACCCTGGACGATTTCTGATTCCATGTGTTTACGGGAAATTACTGAACATGCAACGCACTGGCCGTTTCTTGGTTGCTAAGCATTAATCTCATGCCTTAATTCTGTATGGAATGATCTCTCTCTTCCCGAACAAACCCCAACTTGCATGACGCTAGAGCTAGAATCTGTCATCACTGAACCAATCGTATTTTGCTAAAGACGTCCCGTTACTAATGTTGGGAAAGTTCCAATTTCCAGCTGACATCGTTAGTTGATGATTTTGAACTCAAACCCCCGAGTACCTCTAATTCTCGAGGGCGATGTTTCTTGAAAAAAACAAGTCAATAGCTTGATAGATGTTTATGAAGGTGGATTACCCTTCGTGTTGGCAAGGAAGCCATCACTTCAATACAGGACCAAACTTCAAACAAGAAAAATAAACAGCTGATACAACCATAAGACGGTAAAACAAAATCGAGCCGTCCATTGAATATGGCTTGTGATGAGTGATTCTCAAGTGGTCCTAGGATTTTCAACGTGATCGCGAGTGGCAATCCCACTCCATATTTTGAGCTATTGTTTCTACAGACTACTAGCTTCTCACAATCTCACTCTTTTTCGTGGACAGTGATTTTCTCTTAATGGAAGAGCAAATTCCAGTTTCTTGCTCTAGAAGATATCCAACTTCATCTGAAGTTGATCCAACTTATAAGGACCTGAGGGGACACTCCCTGCTTCTAGAAGCAATTTTGAAACATGAAGCCCACCAACCCCCCTCCTAAAAAATCCCATGAACAATATATGCCTGGAGCTAGGAAAGAGCTTAAACTCTGTGAAGCTAAAACTGTTGAATCTTCCGTTGATGAACCTCCCGAGGTGAACTACAAGGAACTCCTGTCCACCCCACTGAATACGCATGTTTTAAAGTGACGACAAGTTACTGTCATAATTGCTAAAGACTTAAAAGATGAGGAAAAGCAAGCATCTTCTCAAGGTTCTTTCACAAGTCCCACAAGCGTAGCCATCGCTTTGAAAAGCTCTTCGATATCAAGGGTGTTAGCCCAGAAATATGTACTCACAAAATTCTAATGGAAGAAGGACTATGAACCCATCCTTGCAAAGTCATAGAAGGAGAAAACCCCAAAAATCCCGATGTTATCAAGAAGGATGTTAAAAACTCCCTTGACGCTGGATTGATTTAACCCCATCTCTACAGCCCTTGGGTGAGCCCCGTACACTGTGTACCAAGAAAGGAGGTATGACCGTCATCACAAATGAGAGAATGAACTGATTCCATACTCGATGTTTACGTGGATTGCGAGTATGATTGATTACAGGAAAACTTAATGAAGCCACCGCGGAAATAACACCCTTTCACTATATCATCCCATAGCCTTTAAGAAAACAAATGGGCTCGCGAAGACTAGCAGGAAACTAATACAACCATTTCCTCCTCGATGGCCTTCACGGTTTATTTTTCAGATCCCAATTGACCCAAAATGCACAAGAAAAGTTCAACCAGTAAACATGCCCTATAAAACGGAACATTTGCATTATCTCGCATGCCTTTTGGGCTATGCACAAAGTTGCTCCAGGCCCACGTCCAAATATGTATGATGGCAAACTTCCACTATATGATTGAAAAAAAACGAATGGAAGTATTATATGGATGACTTTTCGGTCTTTGGGTACTCTTTCACTTACGTGCCTATCCCATTTAGAAAAGATGTTGAAGCGGTGTGGAAGACACCAATTATCTTTAAACGTGGGAGAATTACCATTTTATTTGAAGTTAAAGCATTGTTCTCACTCGGGTCACAAAATTTCTAAGTCTAGGACTTGAGGTTGATAGAGCTAAAGTCGAAGTAATAGCTAAACCCCTCATCCCGACTTCTGTCAAAGGTGTCCATTTTCCTTGGGCACGCCGGTTTTTTTATAACCGACGATTCATTCCAGACTTCTACTTCTCGAAAATTTGCCTCGTCCCTATTCTCATTTGCATGAAAAAAGAACCCCCTTTTTCCTTCTCCGAAGAGTGTATCGATTCCTTTAATACACTCACAAGAAAATTGACTAATGAGGCTCCGATCTTAATATGCTCCCAGACTGGGACCTTTGCCCTTTGAACTAATGTGCGAATGCTAGCTGACTCGTCAATTGGGGCAGTCCTCGGGCAAAAGAAAAACAAGCTTTTCACACTAATAACACTATGCAAGCAATACTATGAGATGAGGCTCAAACTCATAACACTACTAACTGAAAAGGAACTTACTCGCCGTAGTGTATGCCCTTTGAGAAAATTTCCGTCATATCTTGTTATTCCAAAAGCGATAGTGTATACTGACCAAACCTGCATCAAGTAACTCTTTGCCAAAAGGATGCTAGGCAAACTCATGCTTGGAACCTATTGCCCAAGAATTTTGAATGAAATTTCGAGACAAAAAGGAGCTGAGAATCTTCGCATCCGACATCTTTCCAGTACTGAAATCCGCATCAAACAAACTCGAGAAGCAAAGAAATCAATGAAGCAGTTCCTCTCGGATAACTCTTGGTTCTATTGCTCTTCAAGATCAAAGGACCCCATGTTTTGCCAGAAATTTGCAAACACCATGCGGGGAAATTTCGTTATCAAGGGAATGACCATCCCAAACAAAAAAAATTAAATTCTTCAAGGAATTCAAGCATTATTTCTGGAGAAATCCCTTCCTTGTTTAAGATCTGTGCTGATCAGGTAATAAGACGTTGTGTTTCTGGGCAAGAAGCTTTAGACATTCTCAAAGCTTGCCATAGTGGACCTACTGGGGGACACTATGGTGCCAATTACACAGCAATAAAATCTCGATTCATGATTCTATTATCCCACCATCTACAAGGATGCCCATGACTTTGTCACCCGATTGACATTTGTCCACGTCAAGGAAAAATTACGCAACGTGTGAGATGCCCTACAAAACTCCATCCAATGTTTGCGAAATCCTTGACATCCGGGCATTGATTTTATGGGGCCGTTCCCGTCTTCAAGAGGGAACAAGTACATACTCGTGGCTGTAGACTACTTGACAAAAATGGGTTGATAGCAAAAAGCGCTCCCCCCAATGATGCCACCGCGAGTTGTTTGCAAATTTTTAAAAACTCTCTTTTCTTGATTTGGTGCACCCCGAGCTATCATAAGTGATCGCGGAACACACTTTTGCAATGACCAGTTTACAAAACTCATGCTTAAGTACGGAGTTACTCATCGTCTCTCCACCGCATATCACCCACAAACAAGTGGGCATAGTTGAGGTTGTCAAATCGTGGTTTACAGCGTATTCTTAGAGAAACCGTGGAGAAAATCGTGCCTCCCTGGTCGACAAACTAGATGATGCTTTATGGGCCTTCCGCACAGCTTACAAAACATCCCATACGGGTGTACTCCATAATAAGCTAGTGTAACGGGGAAGGCATGTCATCTAACCGATCGAGTTAGAAGACACAAAGCCTACTGGGCCCTCAAGCATACAAATTTTTGATGCTCACACCGCGGTGATCACAGGAAAGTCAACTGAATGAACTAAATGAACTTCGTGATCAGAGCCTACGAAAACTCTTTAATCAATAAGAGAAAACCAAAGGATTACAGCGATGCTAAGATATAAAAACCGCGTTTTCAACGTTTGGTGGATCCGTAGTCCACCTCTTCAACTCTAGACTGAAGATTTTCCGGGCAAATTGATATCCCGTTAGGTTCGGGAACCCCATTCACCATTGTCCAAGTTTTCCTTCATGGCACTGTCGAGTTTTATCTCAAAACCCGGGCCCAACTTTAAAGTGAAAATGGTCATTCGTATAAACACTCCTTGGAGGGACATACCAACCGAGGTTTTCGTACGGATCTCCATGACGTTCCCCATTGACCAAAAAATACTGGAGGGACTGGTCAAGCGTCACGGGACCTAAACAAGCGCTTCGTGGAGGCAACCCACATGGCTTATCCAGTCTATCTTCTTCTTTAGGCTAATAAGTGTATTTTGTGTATGAGAAGGCTTTTTCATTTTCCATCACCCGTGGTTTGGTCCATGTTTTTTGTGTGCATGTATTGTATGTCCAGGATTTCCCGGATTTGTAAAGACTCTCTTGCTTGTAGTAATCCACATGAGTTTCACATCCTCGGGCTTCATTTGGGAATCCAGTATCCAAATCTAATCGACTAACGTTTTATCTTTTGGCACACTCATAAACGTGCCTTAATAATACTTAGTACCCCTTTGAAACATCGAGGACGATTGTTTAGTTCTAGTATGGGGGGGGGGAATCTTCGATTTGATTTTTTCCTGCAGTCTTTGTTATAACGTAATCCCGTTTTCACCACCAAATTTTTGCAAAAATACCAAAAAAATGAAAAAAAAAAAAAATTTTAAAAAAAATAAGTGTTTTGTCACAGTTTTGACTTTCCTAATGGGTAGAATGAGAATAATTTTGACTGTCGATCCGGGCGTGTCGAGCCCAGCTAGTTCCTCAACTTTACCGCTTGGTAGGCCTAAGTCTTTCACGAATTTGATTGCTTCGAAATTTTAATAAGTGAAGAAACAAGAAGTGATAGCGTTAAATATAGAGTTATGTGCTGAACGAAAACTTATATGAGATAACATGTGGGCTTTTTCTTCCATTATCTTCTATCCACCAATCATTAACGTGCTCATTCCATTCAACTAAGTCAATCAATGTTTTTTAGAAAAAGCTTCAAATTTGTAAATTGATTCTTTTAGAGCGATATTTTTCTGTTCTTAAAAATTCGAAAGTTAAAATGCCAAAGAAATCCATGAAAAGTATGAATGCAAAAAATGCATGAATATAGAAATTTTGCCAATGAAGCCATACATTGATTATATGGAGCAAGTAAAAGATGTGTCGTGATACCCACCCACTCCGCTAACATCGAGGTGGGGGTTCAACTAAGACAATCTTTACTTCTATTCTAGGGGATTTTTGGTGTGTTGTGATAATCTCACCAGGAAGCGAGGTCTAGGTGGGGGTTCAAACTAAGACACATATCCTTAGCCATATTAGGAAGAAGGTGTTGATGTGATTTTCCACTACCTAGTCAAGCGGGTGAGTTTTTTCAAAACTAAGAACATCGGTCGTTTGGTTTTGTGAAATATCCCACCAGGGAGCGAGCCTATGTAGGTGTTCAATAACTAAGCAACACATTCTAGCTTTAAGACTTAATGGTTTATAATGAAGAAGATGTTTGCAAAAAAGATTCCACATTAAAATCTCGTTCTTTAAAATCAAGTTACAAGGTCCTAATAAGTTGTTGCTTTGAGTCTTGATTCATCTTGAATCACGACTATGGAAATAAGTTGATCTATGGTTGAGTTGAAATGAGCACACACATTTAAATCGTACATTCATGTTGGGAGTTAAAAGTTCACAAGTCATAAGTATGAGTGCTTAGCATTTAGACTTATATTTGACAAATGATCTTGTTTAATTGCTTGGTTTGGAGCTAGTGAAAAATCGGGGACGATGAATTTATCCGTCAGGACATCCGTAGAGTATTCTATGGGCGTTTCTCATTCTATGATCCCAGTGTTAATAAAATAAAGGAAGTCGAACAGGAAGTCAAAGAAAAATCCAAAAATATTAGGGATAGTTAGTGTACAAATAAAAAGTGGTGAAAACGGGACTTGTCGAAGCTTTTGATTCTTTAGTTTCCCTTGACGAACACTTTGCTACTTTTCAAAGTTATTAGTCGAGGGGGAGTGAGATTCTTAGTTTTCGTAAATGTTTACTTCATAACATTGCGTGAGGACACGGCAATACCTTAGTATGGGGGATTTTGGTATGTGCTTAATTACACATACCTTTTACCTTTAAAAACGAGCTAAAATAACCAAAAACGGACTTAAAATGCCAAATATATGCTTGTTTTGCTAATTGTGTTGTGCAGGAACGGATAACTAAGAAAAGGACGAAAAACAAAGCCAAAACGACAAAACCGGACTCGGAATGGAAAAGACTGTGAAAGACAAAGCCAAATCGAAGCCGGGAGAAGATCAATTGGTCCAAGAGAACAAAGTCCAACCAAAGTCAACCCCGATGGCCAAAGTTAAAAAAAAATTAATTTAGGGACTAAAAATGCCAAACCCCTAAACTTATAAAAAAAAGTGTGAAGAAAAAGAGGAAAAGAAAAAGAGAAAAGGGGCCAATTTGCCAATTGAGCAAAGTAACAAGTGGGGGGGCAAAACTGCCAAGTCCCCATACTTGTACCACCCAAGGACGTGGGGTGCAAAGAGTTATATAACTCTTGGGGACTTGTTTTGCCAAGTCCCCAAAAGTTATATAACCACAAGGACGAATTGTGCAATAAAACATATAACCATGAGGGGCTAACTTTGCCAATCCCCCAAACCCACACTCTGTTATAACTCAAACGTTTTTTCCCGCCCTTGTTTTCCCCCCAACACAACTCACGGGTGTGTATACCCGTTTTTACCCTGTGTTTCTTCTCCACCACCATGGGTACTCACCTCCCCCCTCCTCCACTACCTTTCCCAATTATAAATGTGCCATGTTGGCAATCCCACACCTCCCAAGGCCTATTTCGACGACCAAGATGACCCAAGAAAGATTGAAGGGCCAAGATTAGAGGCTATGAACCACTCACACAACAAACACAAACCTTTTGTGTGTCTACAAACAAGCACAACAGCAAAACCAAGAGGAAGACACAAGCATAGTCGAATTTTCCTATAAAAGGCTTTGTAAAGCCATTGTGGCAGTTAGTTTTTATGTATGTCGTTTTAGTGTAGTCTTAAAAGTAGTTTAAGTGTTTTTAAGTTAATTTCTTTTATGCACTTGTAATTCTCAGTTTTAATGAAAATTTAAGCTAATTTTACTCAATAAGCTCTCAATAAGCTCTTTTGAGCTTATTCCTTTTTAATTAATAAGCTCAAATTTCCCAGTTAAATTTTGTTAAAAAGTTATTCAAATGCTAGTATTTGTTTGGTTCAAATCAAAACATGATCTAGTGAGTGCATTTGATTCATTTTGGAAGGTGAGGGAAATTCAAAAGGAGCAAGGGTTACTGTTTGATTGAAAAAGCATGGAAGAATGAGCTAAAATGGAAGGCTTATTGGGTTTATGGCTTAGTTTAGCTTAATTATAAGCTGGGTAGGTTTAGAGCTTATTTAAGTCTTCACAAAAATCCTTTTTGAGAAAAGGATTTAAGGTACTTTACTTTTAAATTTTGCTTATTTACTGTAGCAATAAGCTTATTTAGCTTATTGTTAGCTTATTACTGTTATTGTACCTATTAATGCTTGTTTATGCTTGTTTAAGCTTTTCATTTCATTTGTATGCAATTTTAGATTAAAGCTGTCAAATATAGCATAATTTTGTCCTTAGCTTATTTTTATCTCAAAAGTGCTTATTTAACTTTCTTGTATCTTTTTATAATCCTAAGTGTCTAAGCATCATTAGTATTTTTTAAAAATTCCAGCAAAACTTAGTCTTTTAAGTCTTTAAAACCATTTTTAAAAGATTAAGGGGGTGTTTGGGTCAGTGTCAAAACGGGTCAAAATGGGTTTAAGTTTGGGTTATGGTTATCTAAATAGTTTTAGTTTAGATTTTTAAGGTTGTATTAAGCTGTTTTTAAAAGTTCCAAGGTTTTAAAATTGTTTTCAAAGTTTTTTAAAACTATTTTAGAAACTGTGAGATTCTCACATACACCACAAGTGCTTATTTAGTTAAGCACTTGTGGTTTGAGTTTAAGCATCAAAAGAGTGTGTTTTGTGTGTCTAAAAAAGGCTGTCAAAAGCCCTTTGTCTTTTGACTTTGGTAAGTCAAAGTTCACCAAATCTTTTTAGTATCACAGTTTTAAAAATCCAACACCTTTTTTCACCATCAAAAATAAGCAAGCTAAAATGGTTTTTAAAGGCTAAAAATTGGTGCACAAGCCCATTTGCTAGAGTACTCCATCTGTTTGAGCTTAATTTTTTATTTAGAGCTTATTTGACAGCTTTTTATAAGCTGTCAAATAAGCCCTTGAGGCTAGCCTTAAAGCTCCCCTGGTGCAAAGGGGAGACTTTAAGCCCCTCCTTCTTAGCTTTTTGTCTTCTAAAGCCCAAGCTTCTTGGCTTATTTAGAGAGCTTATAACCCCTTGTATAAGCTCTCTAAGTTTCAGCTTTTAAGGAGCTTGTTTGATGGCTTATTTTTAAGCCCAAACTTAGCTTTTGACTGTTTTTGCATGATTTAGGTATAGGGATTGCTTAATCTCCATTTTTGCTTATTTAGCTTATGTAATAAGCTCCTTTGTGTTCTAACAGCTTATTTAGATTAGTTAAGTTAGTTGTTAAGTTTGTTTAGCCTTTTTCCAAGCTTATTTGTCCAAACTTAGCTCTTTAGCCCTTTTAAGCTTGTTTTAAGCTTTCTGTCATTAAGCCCTTTGTCCCAGCTTATTTAGCTTTAAGCTTTAAGCCTTTTAGCTTACCTAGGTTTAGTTTAAGTCCCTTTAGCTTATATTGTCCAAGTCTTAGCTTATTTCGACCAAATGTCCAAAAAGACTTAGTTTTTTTAAGCTTTTAAGCCCTTTAAGCATTTCTGTCAAGTTTAAGCTTATTTTTAAGCTTATTTATTGCTTTTCAGAAAAAGTTGTAGAAGACAAAGTTGTTAAGCCCCACGAGCTTAACAACTTTGCTTCTTTGAGTTTTCGAAAAAAAAAGGGGAAAGACACTTGGCCCGGGTGAGCAAGACTCGAACCCGAGACCAAGCGGTACATCCCCTTTTACACAACACACTCTACCACTGCGCCCTTGGGTCTTTTTCGTTATAGACCCAAGGTGCTTGGTATTTATATACATTTTGGCTCATTAAGCCTATAAGCTGTAAAAGCTTATTTTCGGGGCTTTTTGCATAAGCTGTGTTGTGTTTGTTATTTTGTTAGGTACTTTATAAAGCCTAGTATTTTTAGAAAAATTTTCAGAATTTTTTGTAAACATTTAATATTTTTTATAATTTAATTTAGATAAAAGTTTATTTAATTCATAAAAAATACAAAAATTATCAAAAAAATATTTTGCTTTTTTATAAAATTTTCTTTTGTCATCTAGTTTGTAGGAAAAATATAAAAATTTTCGTAGGGTCATTTTTACAATTTGTCATCTTTTAAAGAACGGGTCCGGGTACGGGATTTTGTTTTGACTCGTTTTTGGGTCAAACGAACTCCGTTTTCGGTCTAGTCTTTTTCATTCTTCGTTATTTGATCCCTAGAGTAGTTTAGAAGCAAAAATTTCTTCGTAGGGTTATTTTTAAAGTTTTTAGGTTTTCCCCCTTTTGTTCGGGATTCGGGCTCTCGTTTTCTTTCTAGGATGAATACGACTTCTAGGGAAAGTGTTAGTAAAACGGATGAGAGAATTGATAAGCTTGCGGATCAAATTTCGACCTTAGTTGAGATTGTTTCTAAAAAAGTTGTCACTCCCGCTCCGGTTAAAGCGGTTGAGGAAATATGTGTTACTTGTAGTGGGCCTCATGCTTGGTACAATTGTCCGAATACCGATAACAATCAAGCTAGTGTTTGTGCGGCAACGGGTTCTTACAATCAAGTTAACCCTCCAAACCGTGTTAGTAATCAAATGGCACCACCAGGTTTTGCTCCGGTGCAAAACAATGGTCAAAATAGGTTTAATCAAAATCAAGGTCAAGGGAATAATTTTAATCGGGGAAATAATTTTCATGGAAATCAAGGTTTTCAAAATCAAAATAATCATGCTCTGAATTTTCAAAATCAAGGATTTCAAAACCAACCGTTTCAAATGTCTAATAATTAAGTTCAACAAGAGTTTTTAAATGAGTTTTCAAGTTACAAGAGGAATAACGACCAAATGATGAGAAACATGCAAAATCAAATCAACTCGTTGAAAGGAGACCTTAAGAATGAAATTCAAAACACGATAAAATCTCAACAAGCCATCACGATGAATCAACAAACTACCTTTCAAAATAATTTGCAAAACATGATATGTGGATTGTTTTAAAACCAAGCCTCAACTTCGGGTACTCTTCCGAGTAATACCATTCCAAACCCGAAGGGTGAGATGAAAGCGATCACTACTCGAAGTGGTGTTGCTTACGAGGGACCCTCGATTCATACTAATCCTTCTCCTAAAAAGGTAGTAGAACGAGAAACCGAGGAGACAACGGATAAGGAGCAATCTAATTTCTAAGGAAGTACCGCTCAAATCCCACCTTTGGTTACCCCCATTTCTATTCCGGAATCTGATGTTCCGAAGACTTTGCCTAAAACCACTCCCATTCTGAAGCTCGAGGTTCCGAAGAGTTTACCTAAGCCAAATATTCCATATCCTTCACGTCGTGATGATCAAAAATCCCGTGACAAAGCTTCGAATTAAATGGAGAAGATCTTCCAAATCTTTCAAGATTTGCGCTTCGACATTAGTTTCGCGGATGCTTTACTTTTGATGCCAAGATTTGCTCCTACGATTAAGAGTTTGCTTATGAATAAGGAAAAGTTGTTTGAGTTAGCTAAGATACCGTTGAACGAGAATTGCTCGGCGATGCTCCTCAAAAAGCTTCCCGAAAAGCTTGGAGATCCAGGCAAGTTTCTTATTCCATGTAATTTCCCGGGAATGGATGTATGTCACGCCTTGGCCGATCTTGGCGCGAGCATAAATCTTATGCCTCTTTCCTTTTGGAAAAAGCTTTCCCTACCCGAACTTACACCAACTCGGATGACTTTAGAGTTAGCGGATCGATCCATAACCCATCCTAAAGGACTCGCAGAAGACGTTTACGTTAAAGTAGGAAAGTTCCACTTTCCTACCGACTTTGTTGTTGTCGATTTCGAAGCCGATCCTCGAGTACCTCTCATACTTGGGAGATCCTTTTTGAGGAGTGGTCGTGCTTTAATTGATGTTTATAGAGAAGAAATAACCCTTCGGGTTGATAACAAAGCCGTCACTTTTAATCTAGATCAAACCACGAGATATTCCTCTACAAATGATAAGTCGGTAAACCGAATTGACATCATTGATGCAGTTTGTGAGGAATATGCTCTAGAATTGCTAGGATTTTCTTCGGGTGGCAATCCCACCCCGACGTCTGAGCCGTTTACTTCCGAATTCATTTTGGAAGAAATCGAAGCTTATCTTAAGGACGATTCGATTTCACCGGAAATTGATTACGCCGATTGCGATCCGAAGGAAGATATTTGTTTGATCAAAAAATTGTTAAATAATGACCCGTTTCAACTTCCTCTGATGGACCTTAAACAAAGTGAAGTGACCGAGGCAAAATCTTCAATTGAAGAGCCTTCGGAATTAGAGTTAAAAGATTTACCGTCCCACTTGGAATATGCTTTCTTGG
>BQNB010084784.1:0-28653 GCA_026074375.1 Tanacetum coccineum
TAATGGTTCTGTTGGCCTAATACATTCATAAAGGCTCCTTAATATGTACTTATCCATGAGTTTAATGCACCCCAAGACAATGGGATCGGATCTTATGATATCATACCGTATGTACTTATCGCGTTGTATTAAGCATAAATGATTCGGGATATAAACTGTCTGCAATCACTATACAAGTTTTCATTTGCAGTCACTGAGTCCCGGATATTGTCTTAAGACATGAACTTTGGGCATTTGTTGCAAATTTTATTGTGCTACTAATGAATACATGCTTCTTTTTGTTTATACATATAATATACGTATCATGTGTAGTATCATAATATGTGGGATATGCTGAGAACAAAATCCATGTTATTTAATAGAAGCAATTACATATCACATAAGTTTGAGCTAGCTGTGTCATACAAGACCACACATGTAGCATGTATATGTTAATGTATATATGTACCCTTGACATTTACATATTCACACCAGATTTTGCTGTTGTGAGATCTTGATTTTAGGATGAAAGTAATGAGTTTTTAATGTCTATTTTTGGTGAATTTAGAAGGGTGATAAACTTTGTGTTTTGTGCATTTCTTCATATTGCATCAATCTCAAGTGCCTCTTGCCCTTTTATTTGTTCAAGTTCTTCCTATTTTGGCTGTATTTGTGTTTTTGCTAACATAAGCTAGAAAAAGATTCCTTCAGCCTGAAGAATGGTGTCAAAAACTCAACCTTATGTATCAAACTACCTAAAGGCACAAGTGGCTAATAAAATAGAGTACACACTTTTTGTGCATACATTACATGGATGTTTTTTTTTCTAGCTTGATTTAGTGAGCTCCCAAAATTAGAGTAGTGTACAACTTGTAAATTGTAATGCATAATAGAGGTCATTGTAAGCACACGCAGGCTGCAGCCTGCATAATGGGACTAGGCCTTAACCAAAGTGGATTTTTTTTAATGACAATTACTATACTATATTAAAGGGTTAAATTGTGAGCCCAATTTTATATTAATAAAAATAACATCGGTAATGGTGAGGTGAGCACTGAGCAGTACTAACAGTCGTTAGTATTAACGGTCGTTGCGTAACGACCGTTAACTTTTTTTTTTTAACTTTAATATTAAAAAAAAATAATAGGACTAGCTTTGCAACAGATCGATACTTCGGGGACTATTTCCGTAAATATTTTCATCGACAATTTACGAAAATAGCCTTTGGGGTTACCGGTCCGTTTCAGAGTTAGTCCCTCACGCTCCGCGACGGAGCGCGGGTTTCAAACCTCGTTATATTAAAAAGGAAAACTAGCAACACGTTATGAAATCATACAACACTGACAAACAACAACACCATACGCATTTCTCATAAGGAAAACACCTGAAAGCGCCAAACCTAAAAAGACACAAGTGCATCAGATATTGATCAACCAACAATTCCCTGTTGGCGATGATATTGGGAATATTGTGTTGGGTTTTACGATCTAATTAACCATATTACATATCACGAGTACGCAACGGAATTAAAGATCACATGTAGAACACATTAATTAACAAGGATAGAAGATGTATACCTTTTAGCACGAAACGATACACCGCTTAAAGGTAACCGTTAACACCGTCTTCTATATACGCGTGTGTATAAATTGAATACCACGCAAACTAAACAAGTTACCAAAATAGATAACCTCTATGGTGTGCATACACTACACATCACCGAGATACGTTAGGATGCTAGTCCTTTCTTCACGAATAAAACAACCAAACACGTTGTTCATGTTTTTATTCTTGTCGTCTGACGATCAAATCCCACATTGGGATTAATAACCAATCGCATGAATAGAAAAAGAATCAGTATGTATAATACAATATTGCATGCATGAATAAAATCATCAACATGCATATGTACGTATGATCACATGCATTGTATATCTATTCTGATTCGTACAAAGTAAGGGTTTGAGATTTTTAATCTTGGCGTGTTTTTTTTAGGATTATCTGTTATCCCATAACGAATGAATGAGGCATGGTATATATAGCCTCAATACTTGTTTTCCAAGTCATGATAGGACACATCCTCAAGTTTACAATAAACGACACTCGGACCCCTCTTTCTTTTCATGTTGCGACCAATTAACTATTTCGTGAAACATATTAATATAATTAATATACAATATATTAATTACATTAATAAACGTATCCTCTGTGTATACGTGTGTGCCCCCATAGGCTCACATATTTCCGGCCGTATATTTATTTATGATATGGACATATCCCAACAATAACCGCCTTCCGGTTACAAAGAGATCATGACGTGGCTAAACGACCAGCCGGATAGCTCAGTGGTATTCTTGTGCTTTGGAAGCATGGGAAGCTTCAATGAGAAACAAGTGAAGGAGATTGCGGCTGCACTCGAACGGAGTGGACAACGGTTTCTATGGTCACTTCGCCGTCCACAACCGAAAGGAACGCATGAGCACCCCAAGGAATATGAAAACCCCGAGGAGGTCCTTCCTAAAGGGTTTATCGAAAGGACCTCGAGTGTGGGAAAGCGTCCCACCCGTCAGTTGGAGGATTTGTTTCGCATTGTGGGTGGAACTCCACGTTGGAAAGCATATGGTGTGATATACCCATAGCAGCTTGGCCGTTACACGCGGAGCAACAGATTAATGCATTTCAATTGGTGGTGGAGTTGGGAATTGCAGCTGAGATTAGAATCGATTACCGGTGTGATATGAGACGAGGTATCAACAACATGACAGTGGCAGCTGAGGAGATTGAGGATGGTATTAGGAGATTGATAAATGATCATTAGATGAGGAATAAGGTGAAAGAGATGAAAGAAAAAAGCAGGTTGGCAGTGTTGGAGGGTGGATCTTCTTACGCATCTATTGGACGCTTCATTCACCATTTAAATATTTAACTTCATTCACCATTTATTCTATTTAGTCTACGAGTCAAAGCCAATTAACTTCTTCAAAACCTTTCGATATTATTCCATATGTTTATTTGCAAACAAAAAATAGATTAACAAGTGAAAATGGAATTTGCTACCGATATAAGAATGACTAATAATAACCATACTCTTAGAATTGTATCTTATGGCATACTACATCTTTTAACTATATATACATACCTTCATTGAGAGATGAATAATACAATTCTTCTTTCATGTTCCGGTATTTGTTTTTGTTCTTTATTATTCTCTTCTTATTAGTTTCACAACAAAAATATAATAATTAGAAACTTTTAGGTAAATGTATTCTTGAAAGATCTTAGCTTAAATATGAGGTAAAACTTTTGTTTCTTTTTTTTCAAATACATGTGGTAAAACTTAAATTCAAAAGATATGAACTCTTTTCGTCCAAATATAACTGTCTATAGTAACATAAACACACACCCAGTTTAAAAAAGCACAATAATTACTGTTTTTCCAAGAATGACAGTTTCACACATTATTACTTAACCAATGCTTTATTCAATTTTGTAATAAAATTTCTAGTAATAATAATATTATAAACTCGATTAAACTTTCCCATCTATTAGTCAATAGCTAGTCTAGGACAACAAAAAGTAAAACTGTAAACAAATAGTCCTTTTGTCCCAAATTTATTATCCTCCGATAAAAACACACAGTTTAAGAAAAACGTATTTATTATTATTTTCTTTTTCTTACTTTTTAGCCGGCTAATTAATTAATTTTTTTTAAAAGTTTGGTAATAATAATTTAAACAAAGGTAATCTTATGAAAAAAATATTAGTCCGCTTATAAGAGCTCACGGTATGGTGTTTGGATTTTGGCGTTTTGGACGAAAACACGACACGAAAACGCCACAACCACAACAGAAGTGGCGTTTTCGTGTCTCGCGCCTACATCCCCAGCTCAAATGGTCCGGGAAAACGTGACCTAAAAACGCGAGACACCGTACCGTGTCTCGCGTTTTCAAGTCTCGCGTTTTCGCGTTTAAACTTTTTTTTGAATTTTAAAAAAAAAACTATCCGTTATAAAACGGTAGTGTATAAAAACTAGCCGTTTTTATGGGTTTTTGGTCTAAAATTACCCACTTTAAACACTATAAATACCTATACAACTCTCATTTTTTATATATCACTTCCAATCTTTTATATATTACTTTCAATCTTTTATATATCACATTCAATTTTTACATATCACCTCCAATGGATCCCAATATGAATTCGAATCCAAACAATTGGATAAACGAATACTTCATCAACCTACAAAATTCTTCGTCTTCGTTTAATCCCCCTACTCCGTCATCCGCCAACTCTATCAACTCCCAAATGCCATCACGCCCCAACATACAAATCCCAAACCCGTTTGCCAACTTTCAAGCCTCAAGCCAAAACTCATTTGTCAATTGTACTCCCGAGCAATTTCAATTTTGGTTATCACAAATACAACAATTCCAACAAACCCAACAATCCCAACATTCCCAATTTCCACCCCATTCGTCCCAAGAACCACAAGCCGACGCCGAGGACGAGGGCGGCCCGTCACACAAACAAAACTGAAAAAAATCGTTTGCCAAAAAATAAGCTCGGGAAACTAAAACCGGTCGGTCCTTTTGGACCCAAGAGGAGGAAAGAATTTTGGCGGAATGTTTCATCGAAGTATCCGAAGATCCAAAAAATAGGAGTGACCAAGGGAGGGATACTTTTTGGTACAAAATTCTCACCATATACAACTCGCGAGCCGAGGAACAAGGTTTTAAGGTGCGAAATAAAAATATGTTGACGGGTAAGTGGACGCCGATGAATCATGATGTTAACAAGTTTAACTCGATTTACAACCAAACAAACCTTTTAAGTGGCGAAAATGAAGAAAATTTGTATACGCGGGTACTCACTTTGTTTCATGATCAAACAAAATTTGAGTTTCGACATAGGAGTTCTTGGCTTTTTTTGAAAGATAAATATAAGTGGCAAAACCCTGAGTCGACACAAGCGCGAAGAACCCGAGGACGGGTAACCGAAGAAGACCTCGAGAGGTTTGGAGACAATGTTATACCGTGTCCATCCGGGGTTCCACGAAAGTCAAAAGCTCAACGTTCCTCGGGAAGCTCATCCGCCACTTCCGGTTCATCGAAAGCGCAAATTATCGAATTGATGCAACAACAAGTATTGTTGGACCGTGAAGCGAAAAAAGAATCAATGGATCGCGAGCTAGCGGCTAGAATCGCGGTTTGCGAAATTCAAAAAAGAAACTAAGACTTGAAGATTCTTACTTTCGACACTACCGAGATGAATCCGGAGGATGCGGCGAAGATCGAGGCTTTGAATGACAAGACCCGGGCTACGTATTTTAATTTCTAAATTGTTGTCGTATTTTATTTTATGTATTTTTTATTTAAGTTTATGTAATGTGTTTTTTTTAATTAATGAAATTTAAATTTTAAGTTTATAAGTTTTTTTTATATATAAATGAATAAAAAAAGTGGGAAAAGTGAGGTCCCCATAATAGCTAAAATTGTAGTGTTGACTAAGGAGAGTGCTTTTGGTGTTATGAGGTGTTTTGGTGTTATGGGAAAATATGGTGATATGGCACCACTTTTCCCACGGCTTGAGCCCACGGCACCAAACCATACCCCGTGCTCTAAGTAATCAGATACATGACCCCGAAGCCTTAACTGTCTGTCTGCCCCAAATAGGTAGGGTGTCTGCTAAAACAGCCTACATTCTCTAATATTAAAGGCACCATGACAACTTGTGACCATAAAATTGGTGGGGATTGTATATCCCGATAGGATCTATCCACAACACTAGCGCTCACTATAATAGCAATTGACGGTTCATGATATTTTTTCACACTATATATATATAATATATAATAAAATATAAAATATATATAAGTCTAAAAATCAACAAGATCAATGATACCGAGAAGTAGTATAGAGTGTTCCCGGGTCGTTTATCCCCAACGAGGCTGTACTGGAAAATCGATACAATCGAAGATTTGAGTTTGAAGGAAGGAATTGATTTGAGAAGGTGGAAAAGTCAAATTAGATGATAACGAACAAAAACGTTTAAGAAAAACCTAGAAATTACGAAATTAAACTAGAAAACGAGAGCCCGAATCCCGAACAAAGGGGGAAAAACCTAAAATCTTTAAAAATAACCCTACGAAGAAATTTTTACTTCTAAACTACTCTAGGGACTAAATAACGAAGAATGAAAAAGACTAGACCGAAAACGGAGTTCGTTTGACCCAAAAACGAGTCAAAACAAAATCCCGCACCCGGACCGTTCTTTAAAAAGTAAAAAATTGTAAAAATGATCCTACGAAAATTTTTATATTTTTCCTACAAACTATATGACAAAAGAAAATTTTCTAAAAAAGCAAAATATTTTTTTGATAATTTTTGTATTTTTTATGAATTTTTAAAACTTTTAACGAAATTAAATCATAAAAAATATTAAATGATTTCGAAAAATTCTGAAAAATTTACAAAAAATACTAGACACTATGACAATCCTACGAAAAATAAAAAACACAAAGTTTGCTTAAGAAATAAGCCCGAATAAGCTGTGTACAGCTTATTAAGCTTAAAAGCCAAAATGTGTATAAAGATTAATGCCCTTGAGTCTTTAACGAAAAAGACCCAAGGGCGCAGTGGTAAGGGTGTGAGTTATAAAGGGGATCGTATCGATTGGTCCCGGGTTCGAGTCTTGCTCACCCGGACCAATTGTCTTTCCCCCTTTTTTTTTTCGAAAACTCAAAGAAGCAAAGTTGTTAAGCTCGTGGGGCTTAACAACTTTGTCTTCTACAACTTTTTCTAAAAAGCTGTGAATAAGCTTAAAAATAAGCTTAAACTTCGACAGTAGCTTATAATGGCTTAAAAGGCTAGAAAAAGCTAAGTCTTGGGGCACTTTGGGACAAGTAAGCTAGGACTTGGAAAAATAAGCAAAAGAGGCTTAATCTAAACCTAGGTAAGCTAAAAGGAACTAAAAGCTTAAAGCTAAATAAGCTGTAACAGCTTATTATGGCAGAAAAAGCTAAACAAAGCTTTAAAGGGCAAAAGCACTAAAGTGGGCATTCAAATAAGCTAGCAAAAGGGAAATAAGCCAACTAACAATCTAACTTAACCTAAATAACCCAGGTAAACAATTTGAGCTTATGGAATAAGCTCAATAAGCCAAAATCAAAAATAAGCAATCCCTCAGCCTAACTTAAGCTAAAAACAGTCAAAGGGCATGTTTGGGCTTAAAAATAAGCACACAAATGAGCTTCCTAAGGTCTGAAAATCAAGAGGCTTATACAAGAGCTTATTGGCTCTTGAAATAAGCCAAGAGATTGGGCTTAAGCCCTCTTAAAGGCTAAGAAAATTAAGCCTAAAGTCTCCCCTTTGCACCAGGGGAGCTTTAAGGCTAATTTTCAAGGGCTTATTTGACAGCTTATTAAAAACTGTCAAATAAGCTCTAAACAAACAAATAAGCTAAAACAGATTGAGAACCCTAGCTTATGGACTTATGCACCAAATTTTAGCTTTTAAAAAACATAAAAACCTGCTGATTTTGTTAAATGAAAAGGGTCTTTTGGTTTTTTAGAAACTGTGACCAAAAGGCCTTGGTGGTTTTTGACTCACAAAGTCAAAAGGCCAAAGCTTGTTTGGACAGCTCTTTTAGACACACAAAACACAAACTTTTTGATGCACAAACTCAAACCACAAGTGCTTAACTAAATAAGCACTTGTGGTGTTGTTAAAAATCTAACAGTTTCAAAGAAGGTTTATAACCCTTTGAAAAACAATTTTTCAACAAAGAAACTTTTAAAATGAGCTTATTAATCTAGACTAAACCTATTTTAATGACCATAACCCATACCACAACCTGTTTTGACCCACTTTCCATGTTAACCCAAACACCCCTTTACTTTAAAACTGTCAAAGCTAAGTGAGCTTAAAATCTATTTTGAACTAAAACTTATAAAACCTTTTATCTACTTCAACTAATATTACACTAATTAAGCTACTTAAGTAATAAAAACTATAGCTTATTAAGAGAAATAAGCTACTTTCTCTCCTAGCTTATACTACTTAAGTGACAGTTTTGAAAGATAAAGTGACATTACACACATTTATGCAATGAGAACTTAAAACAGCCAAATAACAAGCCTATCTACACGACTTAGATACTTACTATGTATTATATGAGCAAAGATTTGAACAGGACTTTAAAAGTAAATAAGCAAATACCTTTAAGCTAAAAATTAAGCTAATATAAAATTAAAGAAATGAAACCTTGGATTTTTGTTGTCTCAGAACCAAGCCACTCTTGTTGAGTGAGTGGCTTAAAACCCTGACCTAATGGCTCCTTAGCCTCTAAACCTGAGCTTGAAAGCTCAATAAGCTCTTTAAAGCTTATTTCTTCATAAGCTTCCAAAATCAAACTCCATTGAACATTTATGAACTAAATTCAACTGAAAACAGTATTTAAGAGCTTTTAACAAGTTTTAAACTGAATTTGAGCTTATTAACAAGAATAAGCTCTAATGAGCTTATTGAAGACTTAATTATTAAAAAAGAGCTTAAAATGGAAATCAAAGTACAAAAAGCTTGGAAACTGAATGTGATTACTCAATGTGATGAAGTACAAGCTGAATTAAGAAGAGTACAAGTGCTTAAGCTGAATTTAAAAGTTTAAGAGAAAAATGCTTAAAAATTACGAAAATTACAAGCTGAAAATTAAACTAAAACTAACTATCTAATCTTCTGTCTTCTACTTCTTTTATAGATGAGTTCTTGTGTTAGTTGTGTGAGAGGGGGAAAGCAAACACATCCTAGCCCTTCAATCTCATCAAAAATTAATCTTGGTCGTCGAAAGATGCTTGGGGAGATGTGGGATTGCCAACTTGGCAATCTCACAGCTGGGAAAGGTAGTGGAGGAGGGGGGAGGTGAGTACCCATGGTGGTGGAGAAGAAACACAGGGTAAAAACGGGGTCTTACACCCGTGAGTTGTTTTTGGGGGGAAGAAACGAGCGGGAAAGTTTGTTTTAAGTTATAACAGGGTGGAGGTTTGGTAATTTGGCAAGTTTGGCCCTCCATGGTTATTTGTTTATTTGCACCCGTCGTCCTTGTGGTTATATAACTTTTGGGGACTTGGCAAAACAAGTCCCCAAGAGTTATATAATATCTTGCAGCCACATATCCTTGGTTTAAAACAAGTTAGGGGAGTTGGCAGTTTTGCCCCCCCACTTGTTATTTTGAGCATTTTGCAAAAACAGCCCTTGTCTTCTTTTTTCCTCTTTTCTCTTATAAATATAAGTTTAAGGGTTTGGCAATTTCAACCCTTAAACTTATATTTCTTGATTTGTTGACTTTTTGGCTTCGGGGTTGACTTGGACTTTGACCAGTTGACTTTTCTGTTGACTTTTTGACTTGATTGACTTTCCGGCTTTGATTTGGCTTTGTCTTTCACAGTCTTTTCCATTCCGAGTCCGGTTTTGTCGTTTTGGCTTTGTTTTTCGTCTTTTTCTTAGTTATCCGTTCCTGCACAATACAATTAGCAAAACAAGCATATATTTGGCATTTTAAGTCCGTTTTTGGTTATTTTAGCTTGTTTTTAAAGGTAAAAGGTATGTGTATTTAAGCACATACCATGCCACCTCAACGATGACATGGAACACACATGATTTTTTTTTAAATTTCAAATTTTTGTACATTAATTTTTGGATTTTATTATTTTTTATAAAAATATGTATCATGCAAGGTTTGAACTCATGACCTATGGACAATGAATCTCAAAGAAGTTTTTGTTACTCTAACACCGAACGGCTTTCTCGATGTGACGAAGTGTTATAGTTAAAGATTTTCAAGAAAGATGTCTTATTCAAGCTTTTAAGAACAAGTATGAGCATGTCGGTCCAAATGTCATAAGTGCACAAAACGGCGACAAGAACACAAGATGATGATAAGAGATTATGCTTGGTTGATGATCTCAAAGAAGCTCAAGTTCACATACAAGTCAAGCCTATTAGAACAAGCTCAAGCCTAAAGTCAAAGATCACTACAATATGTTCACAAGTTGAAGTAAAAAAAACAAGTCTGCGAGCACAGGACTGAAGACAAAACATAGTATGACAGGCTTTAGTTTTTGGAAAATGGAGTGACCTCCCTTAGGGGGAGATTGTTAGAAATACGAAAGTATCGGTCACTTTCATTGATATCATTAGATAGCTCGTTAAGTAATATTTTAAATCTTAATAGGCTAGCTTTTGAGGGCACATATGTTAGAATACGGAGAGTATGTTTTACTTTACGATATAATTTAAATACTCGTTAATTTATGCTAATTGTTTAACTAGTTTAACGAATAGTTTAAATACAAAAACCGAGGGACTAAACCAAACAAAACCCGAACCCAAGGGAGGCTAAGTTTGGCCGATTTCCCCTAGGTTCTAGAAAGGGGGTGTTTGTTCGGTTATAGAGCAAGAGGGGGGGGGGGAAGGAAACAATGTTTCCTTGTTGTACAAGAATAGGGTTTGGGCTTGTGCCTATATAAACACAACCCCTACACCTCATTATTCATTCAATCAAATCCCTAAATCACTATAATTTTTGGTGCTCCCCTCTTTTCCCAAAACCCTAACCGAAAACCTTAAAACTCTTTTAGGATTTTTGGTTCATCCCTCAACCGAATTCGATCCAAAACCCTCAAAGGTTTTTCAGTTTTCTTGTTTCTCTTTTATTGGAGATTCAAGATCACACGTGGTGTTCATTTCGGTGGTTCTCCTTGCTCGGCGATTACAAAACCCCAAACCAGGGTTTCGGTTTGTTTGTATTCGCTTTAACCGAATTAGAGTAAAACCCAAATTAGGGTTTAACAATTTTTGGTTCAAGGCTATTTGGTTTTATTGGGTAAGTGATGTGTTTGGTTCGATTGTACAACACGTGGTGTTTGGTTCGTGAAGTCAAGGCTAGACAACTTGGCATACTTGGTTGACTTGTTTGTGTGAGCAATCGTAGACGCGATAATTTAATCGCTAACTCGTTTTCAGGATCTAAGGCTTAAAGGTTAGTTTACTTCCATTTTATTATTTTTTAATCTTTGTCCTAAAACTAGATCCATTCCGCTGCGTACTCGTAGCTAACTTGGTTACCTAGTTTGTTAAATCCCAACAGTGGCATCATGAGTCAACTCGTTTTGGCATTAGAGTTACACGTTTTAAATTATATCATGTCTTGAATTGTACACGCCTAGATTTAATTCATATGCTTGATCTACTGTATTTTATATTTTATTTATTATTTTCTTGCAAATATGACAAAGATTATGCAAATCCGTGCCAAATTAAATAATATTTGTAAATACTAGATCTTTGAAAATCTATAATTGTTAATATAGGTTAAAAAGAAATAAAATTAAATTGTTAATTTAGTAGATTTGTTTCATTTGTATAGTAGATCAAACTATATATCTAAAAGATCTTGATTTTTATTATGGTAATAAAATCTTTTAATTTTGAAAACTAAATATTTCAAATATTTAGTCTGATTTTGTTTTCTTTTCCGGCTATAAAACCTACTCAATCACTTTTGTGATGAATGGGGCTATCTAGGCACATTAATGAAAACCTAGTGAGGGTCTTATGAGTTCTAATTGGGGGGTAGACTCGTAGGAGGAACTCGCTTTCTACTTGTTTACTTGTTATTAATGTCATCTTAGTATTCGTCTACTTCATGTGCATATTTTTTATTGATTACTGCTACCCAGCTAAGATGTATGGCATTATGACTAATACTTATAGTAAAGATAATTTATACTCTCGGTCTATTAATTATAGCCTCATACATGTTCATTGTAACTTGCTATTTTTTTATGAAAAATTGTTTTTTGTCGAAATCTTATTAGACTCTAAAACTAAGGACACTTGACTTCAAGATTAATTATAATATAGGACATTATGAAGTATTGCGGAAGTACGGCTCACCACTAGAGATTATGTCAATTATTAACAACTAATCATTTTCGGCCTTTATAATTATTTATAACCAAGATAGTAGGTGGAATAATAAAACATAAATTTATAAGTAGCCTTTCGGCCTGTACAATTAGGAAAATCAGTTTTACCATTTCAATAAACTCATATCCAAAACACATCCATATCCAAGATCACAATATTGCTTATAACACAAATAAATTACTACTCCATGATCAGCAGTACAAAACACATAAATTCATCATGGATTCAACATGAATTATATTCAAGGAGTAACAGAATCAGAACCAATTTCAAGAGCAATGTATGGTGATTTCACATGTATTTCCAAGAACACTTTCTTTATTTCAAAGCAAATTCCTCGGAATATATAAACCAAATTCTATCAAATTCTTATAGATTCGAAAATAAACACTACAAACTATGCTTCTTTGATGGATTATAATCTAGAAATTTATGGTGGTGATGGTGGTGTTTGGTTCCTTGGTTTGTCAAGCCAAGTTCACCAAAAACACCCACTTAAAGTGTTCTAAACGAACTAGAGAAAGTGATGTGAGGATGTGTGAGATATGAGAGGCAAAGGAGCCTTATATAGGCTGTTTCGGAGGCCAAGTACGGCGCACTTACAAATAAGTGTGGCGCACTTGAGGTGTAAATGATGTCTTCATTAAATGCCCGACTTTTCAGTTCTGATGGAAAAGTGCGCTGCACTTTTTTACAAGTGCGCCACACATTTTGCATTTTCAGCACTTGGTCTTTTGCGTGGCTATAGATAACTGAATTCTCTTAGCATGGCCACTTGAATCAACTAAAACGGAGTTCGTATGACCGAGTTATGATTAAAACAGTGAACAAGGCTGATTAGACAGAAAGTGCACCGGTTTTTGGGCAAGTGCAGCGCACTTTTGGTATTTTCAGCAAGTGGCCTTTTCCAAAGTTGTAGATAATTGAATTCTCTTTCCGTGGCCGCTTGAATCAACTCAATCCGAGTTCGTATGCTCTAGTTATGGCCAAAACAGTGGACTGGTGTCGGGGGATCTTTATCTTGAGTTTACTTCTTCGTTTAAGCTTCTTATCTTCGTGTATTCTTTTGTTTTCTTCTCCTTGACTATACTAGAATAGTTTAAGCTAATATACTTGATTAAGTACCGATAGTTCATAAATAAATGATCAAATAAATGCATATTAACGCCGCCCAAAAAAATGTTAATTATATTTAGGCGTTATCAAAAGACTCATCCTGGAAAGAATCTGAGAGTACCTACATTTTAAGGTGTACTGGAGCTACTTTGCTTTCACTCCATGCGTATCCGCATTTCTCACCTCTTTAGATGGTCATGAGTTTACTTGTGACCAGTGCTGGGGTGTCTATCCACAAGTATGAAAAGTTCCTTAGGTTCAGAATGGACAATGAAGAAGAAAGTGACCTAAATTTGGGAAAAATTCTTCAGAGACATCATTCAGATATGTCCTAGAGTTCATGCTCAAAACTTTGATACACTTCCAACTGATGAAGATATTGTGTCTTTCTTCAAAGAGCTTGGTCATATTGGGGAAATCAAGACAATCACCGATATTGTTGTTGATCAAATGCATCAACCCCGAAGAACTTTTGCCACTATCATCAACCGAAGTCTATCTGGAAAGACAACTGGTCTTGACAAGCTTCGTCTTTCTAGAGCCCAGATCCTTTAGGGAATGTACTATAAGAAGAATGTGGACTATGTTGAACTACTTTGGGAAGATTTCACTTACCAGATCGACAACATAGGTCACAAAAAGCAAGACAAGATGTACTTCCCTCGATTCACCAAAGTTATCATTCACCACTTTCTTACTAAAGACAATATCTAACACCCCTAATTTTTCTTGCAGCGAAACCAACAGTTTGGGTGTTAAGTCATAGCACAACAACATAAGAATATAAGGAATGACTCGAAAGAGACGTTTAAAACATAACATTGTCCCATTCATGTAAGATCATAGTTGAAAATTTGTCCACAAGATCGTCACCGTACAACATCATAACATAAGTTTTAACTTTTAAAACCATAACACAAAGTGTTTTCAAATGAATTGGAACAAACACAAGTTTAGTCCCAAAACATCTTGCAGGTTAAACGTACCATTCGCCTCTCCAAGCTATAAACCCTGATTACCTGAGATAAAACATGCTAAAAAGTCAACGAAAACGTTGAGTGAATCCATAGAGTTTGTTAGGATTAAGAAAAAGACTCGGTCACCCCATGTATATTCATATTTCGCATTGCTCAGAGCTTTATTAGTAATAGTATGATTTATGGTCTTATTTGTGGGCGGGTCTTACCCCACTGTTAAGCCCACGCCAGGAGCCCGTTTTATGGCATGTTTTTAAGAACTATTTAAACCTTCTCCACACATGGAGAGGGTGTTGGAAGAAATCATTTTACACACACAACTTAGTGTGTTTTTCTCTAGTTCTCTCCCAACCATCTCTCTCTCTCTCTCTCTTTCTCTCTCTCTCTCTCTAACTTTCTCTCTTTAAGATCATAAGTGTGTGAAGTTAGGAACCTACAATTGGTATCAAGAGCCATGGGGTGGATTGATTGATTTTGTGGTTATGTTTTGAGCTTATTTTTTTTCTTTCTTTTGTTTCTATGCAACAAAAACTAATTCTCATTTGGGTTTCAAAAATAGCTTACGGTTAGATTTTTTTTTAACCTTTTTGTTTTTTTTCTCTCTTTCTTTCTTTTTCCAAAACGTTTCTTATATTTTGAGCTTATTTCTACATTCGCATATTTTTCTCCTTATTTTGATAACTGTTCTCCTACGCTAATAACAATTGATTTCTTGGGCTATTGGGCTGAAACAGTACTTTGCAAGATTTGTATAGATAGTTTTTCTTGGTCTTACTGTTTGTGGGATATGAGGATACCATTGGCTTAATTTTTGGTTTAAAAACATTTCTAGTTTCTTAGGTCGTGTTTTTAAGTTTTTTATTTTGGTGTCTCTTATTTCCAAACAGCTTGAACGTGGGCTTATAAGTCTAAATTTTTCTCTTGTTATATTTAGCTTATTCAAGGTTAGAACAAGGTCTAGTGTCGTTTAGTAGTGTTCTTCATCGAATTTGGTTGATTAGACGCAAGATTGAAGATTGTTTCTTCGTTGCGTTTTGTCAAAAACGTGGCTAAGACTTGTGGTTATTGCTCGTTGCGTTTAGTGGGCAAGACAAGAAAGAGTACCACATGAAAACGACTTGTGACAGTGACACTTGTACTATTGCGTTTTGTGAAAAACCATTGCGTTTCTTCAAAACTTGGTGGGATTTGACTACAATGTGTTGCGTTTTGCCTGATTGCGATTTGTCCATACTCGTTGCGTTTTGCTCAAAAAAGGTTGAGGTTTGCCCAAGATTCTTGCGTTTTGCTCAAAGAAATATTGCGTTTTGCTTAGATAAAGTGCTGCGTTTTGCTATTGAGATTTGTATACAGGTACAAGTGAAGACTTTATTATTCTAGCCAAATATAAAGGTTACTCTGCCCAAATCTCTACGTCTTGCGGTTTGTCTCAAAGGACAACGTTGCGTTTTGTCCGAGAAAAGGATTGCGTTTTGTGTTAACCGGGGAACAAAATCTTGCGGTTTGTCTAACTCATTCGTGCTCATTTCGAGTTGTTTCGGGTTTTTCGGGTTTCGACTTCGGTTATCCACGGGACTTCTAACTTATACCATCGTGATCGTGAACTCGTTTCGATCAACGTGGTATACTTGCTTTTCACCGACGATCACCGTACGCGTCCACAAGATCAAAAAACACATACGTTGCATATTTATACACAATCTCAAACGAAGAAGAAAAAGTTTTTGGGAGGGAACACCTTTTATTTGTTATAATTCCTATTTTACACTTTTGGCCCCTCAACTTTAAAACAGTTTTCATTTGTTACATTTTAATTTTAACTTGCTTATATTAAACCTTTTTTTTTTGCAAAATTAAATAGAACCTTATACTTTCAAATTTTTTTCATTTTTTCACTTTTAAACTTTTAATTTTTGTTATTTTTTAGTTTTACATTTTAGTTTTCAAAATTTTCACTTTTAGCCCTTTCGTTGTAAGAGTTTTCATCGTTAGTCCTTTTAGCTCAACAAATCGTTAACAAAAGTTTTAATACTTCAAATACGACAATGATTTCGCCAACAACAAATAATCAATATTTCACGGTTTCTTCTTGATTTAGTAAAATCCCGTAAAAGATTATTCTTTTATTGGTTTAAGTCATAGATTTGTAAAATCCCCTGAACGTTAATTGTTTCATCATAACCACAACAAAATCACTTAATCTACTTAAGATCCTTAATTTAATTTAACACATCGAATTTCAATGGAATCTTCAAATTCAAATTCAAAAGGAGAGAGCTGCAAATGACGTATTTTTTTTTTTTACGTCTCGCAAACAAAGGCACTCCCATGATGGCCATGGTTTGAAAGCTCAAGACCACATCTTCGTGATCTCCTATCCTCAATAGTTCGTCTCCAATGTTGTTGATGCATTTAAACAATATTCACTCATTCTTCGTGAAGGAGCATCAGACTTTCAGAGTGAAGATGTTCCATAATCTAGATCAGTTAAGGCTATAACTTGAAAGAGATAATCTTCTTGAGGTTAATCCAAGGACTTGCCTTGAAGAACTCCGAACACAATTCAAGGAATTTTTTGCCTCAAAAAGGGTAAATTCGTCGGAACATCTAAATCAATGTCAGCAAAAAGATTTCAAAGAATACACGTTCTGCGAACCTGATACTTACAGACGTGATTTACTTAAGAACCTAGATACACTTGAAGCGGTCATTCATAAAGCTGTAATTACATACGGTAGATTACAGCTACTGTCACAAGATGTTCAGATCAATCCGGTTCAGGCAGTGGATGACAGGTTGATTGTCTCAAAAAGCAGTGGGATAGAGTCAGAAAACAACAATGCACTCAGTAAATCAGTAAATGAAACTCAGCTACAACAACACGAGAGTTTGGTCACTGAGAGTACAACAGTGGAGGCTAATTTAACCACGGACGTTAAAGCATTGGATGCTGGGTCAGTTATTACAGAAAGCAGCGGAACAAAGTCAGATAAGCACGATACAAGCAGCAATTCAGGGACTTTTATCACACATGCTGTGGATGCAGATATCAGACCTGTAATAGGACAAGGCTGCCATTTGCTGAGGTATAAATGACTGCTCAACATAATGTCCTTGCTAAATGAACAAACAGCATAATGAGCAATCTGAACCAAAATTTTGACACATAATTATTGGAAAAGGTTGATAGCAATACCACTCCTGATTCAACAAATATGTGTCATAAGGGGAGAGAGATTGACCAGGATGGAAATATATCAAGTAAAAAGTCCTTTGCTTAAGGCTGAGTTTCGCAAAACAATTGATATGGTTGAAAAAAAAGTTTATAATGAAACTTTCAAACAGATTTCACAGCTTGAAAAACATTGCATTTCACTTGAATTTCAAAGTGCAACAAGTAAGAAAGATTTCAAAGTAAAAAACCATGTTAAATACCAGGAGTCCTGAGTTTTGTGATTTTTTGAGATAAATGATTTGAAAAGCTCTGCTAAAGGCCAAAACCACCTAATTTGCTACTTGAGATCAAATTTAAAGTGTGAAGGAAGCAAGTAACGAAGACAAGGTTAAACATGAAATTGATGTTTTGGGATACAATAAACATTTGAACTAGAAAGTAGTGTGCTAAATTACTTGCAGAGGAATGTGAAGTTAAAATAAGAAATATAACGCATTTAAAACAGACTTACAAACAACTTTTTGGTTCTATCAATAAGGACACGAATTCAGACGAAAGATCATATATGATCACTGAATTTTTTGCTAAAGTAAATCAGTAAGACTGTTGAAGGTTAATTTAAAGATCTAGATTTAGGAACAAGGTTTTTGCGAATGTAGCATTGAAAAATGAATTAAGAAAGTTAAAAGGAAATAGCATGGATACTAAGTTTGCAAAACCATCAATCTTGGGGAAACCGGTTTTACAACCACCCAGAAACCAATCAGTTGTTAGACAACCGAATGCGTTTAAATCTGAACGACCTAACTTTTCAAAACCACGGTTTACCTCCTAAGTTGATGTGAATAACATTTTGTCAAAACCAGTCACTCCTCATTATTTGCCTAAAGTTCGAGAATATGTGCTTGCAAAACCTCATCACGTGATTGCACCTGGCTTATTTAGGAATAGTCAAGAAGAACCGTATGATTCAAATGATATGGCTCATAATCACTATCTAGAGGAAGCTAGGAAAAAGACACAAGAAAGAAATAAGAATTCAAAACCTAGTATGATGCATACTACTAGTCTACAAAACACTACTAATGGTAGCAAACCAAATCCTAGGAGTAACAATCAAATATCTAGGAGTTTGCCTGTATCTAAGAGTAGTTGTGGAATGTCAAATGGTGTGTCGCTAGTAGATCACTCTAGGAATTCTAGTTCTTTTTCTGACTCCAAACACTTTGTTTGCTCAACGTGTCATAAATGTGTCTTTAATGCAAATCATGATAATTGTATAACAAAATTCCTGAAAGAGGTGAATTCTCGTGCTAAGGTTCAATCCCCTAAGACTAGAAACAACACCAAACCCGTTGAACCAAAGAGTCATACTCAGAAACCTAGTAGGCAGATTGCTATAGGACAAAGGTTTTCTCCCAAGAAGTCTTCCGCTGTGCATGAGAAACCAAACACTCCTAGATCTTGTCTTAGGTGGAAACCAACGGGTAGAATTTTCAAGATTGTTGGTCTTAGGTGGATACCTACTGGAAAAATGTTCACCGATTACACAACCAAAGTTGACAGTGAACCTCCAAATGGTTCAAATGATGATATCACTAACCCATATGAATGCGATCAAACTCTTAATGTCGGTGCAGGTACTGCTAACTTAAGTGCAGGTACATCTTGTAATCTTATAAAGGAAAGACTCAAAGTTTGGTTGCCGAAAAGACTGATATCTCATAAACCAGTGGTTCAAGGGATTCTAATCTGATGCACATAAACAATGACGTCTGTTCACATCAGTTCAGGCCTCGCTCTTCAATGACAAATGACGTCTGTTCACATCAGTTCAGGCCTCGCTCTTCAACGACAAATGGCGTCTGCTGACAACACTTCAGGCCCCGTTCCTTTATGAAAAGCAAGGTGTACGGTTCAGTGCGCTTTATCTTCAAAAGAAGAGAAATCTTCTTGTTTTTTACATTTACATCAAACTTTCTTATATTTTCATAGCTCATTCAGTCATTTAGTGGATCGACGTACATTAGCTTGTATTGTTATTCACTTGTTCAATCAAAAATGGCAACCTCATATGTAATTTTTGAGGGGGAGAAGTGTGAATTAACTACATGTTGATTGATGTTTGAAAAATGGTTAGCTTGTATTGTTATTCACTTGTTCAATCAAAAATGGGACAACTCATTTGACATCTTTTTGAGAGCGATTAATGGAGAGTGTGAATAACTACATGATTGATTAATGTTTAAAAATGGTCATACGGCTCCTAAACAACATCAGTCCAGGACTCGGGCATCAACTTATGGCCTGGGACCGGATCCTTAAGTTTCATATAGGTGGTGTCCCTACCACCCTCCTTCCCAAAGCTTCAATTGCTGCGCTCTCACCATACAAAGAAAGCTGATCCATTAGATACGTTATGTGTGACAGAGAATGTTTAGATTGTTACTTTACTCCTTTACCAAACGAGGTGTTGTCAACTGTTCTTAAAGTTGCTGTTCAAGATACACCTTCTATAAGTATCTCACAAACCATTAAAGAAGCACAATCTCATGTTATTCACTAGAGATATAACGCGATAGATCCCCCCCCACCCCTCCTGATAGTTAGTCACATGACAAAATGATTTTGTAGTTGGTCTTCCAATTCCAGATAGTTCTGAAGATCCTCTTCCGGAACTAGTTTATAGCCTACACCTACGAGTATTCCAAGAACAACCTATGTTATGTGTCGCCACACTCGCTCATCTCTCACATCTCTGACAATGATCATCACTTGACCAGATTTCATAAGAAGATCGCCTATCAGACCACTGTGATTCCCGCCCCCCCCCTTATCCAAACATGAAGACTTCCCCCCCCCAGAAAAACTCACCAACAACACCCCCCAGTCTGTTCATGGCTACAATTGATCTTAACGTTTATGCTATCATCCTTTCTTGCGGTAAACACAAAAAGTTAGTAAAGATGCATATACCACAACACTCTATTGATTGTGAGTTCCCACTCCCCCCCCCCCTCCTTTACCGGTCTTTTAGCAATACATGAGTTTGAACATTATGTAGAGATTTTGGAAAGTCGTCCTATAGTCACGCGATCATAGTGAGTTGATTTTTACCTTGAATCAAGTTGTTTAATCGCGATTCTATGGTATAGATAGGTGAAATAAGACCAATGAATAGGAGGTGCTTTTGAAATACAAAGCAAATCCTGAGGAGCGTAAACTCGGAAAATGGATGTGAGTTGGACTTTACTTCGTCGGTAAGAATTTCACTTGAGATATCTTCTCCAAAAAACTTGTACACATGGTACATAACTCTTGCAAATCATTGAACCATAATTGTGCGCGGTGAGAATAGTCGTATGAACCGGAAATGCAAAGCATGTCTCCAGCTGAAACTGATGAAAAATTGCTGTGCGGTACGACGCTTCTTTAGAATGACGGTTATAGATGTAAACAGTCATTCTGCCACTTGAGCTATTGAATCACATTATGTAAATATATAAACAGATAATACACATAAGCATTTCTTTTGTGAGTATAAAATTTTTAAAAAAACTAAACGCATAACAGAAAAGCTAGAAGATCCCAAAACGTCTTATATTCACGAATAAGTGTTACAATTCGTAATGTAATATAGCCATAATATGATCTTTTTATGACAATGTGCTTCATGCGATCGGATAATAGTTGTCTGCATTAGAAATTGACATTCAAAATAATGCATCTCGACGTTCGCCCTAGTAAATAAATCATTCAGATTAAGCAAAGTTTCAAATGACTAACTTTACATATAGACTAACGATGTCACTAAAATCAGAGCCTTAATGCTAGAATTATTTCTTGATCTGCACTGGTTGCAAATAGAGGGAAAGCATCGGTCGCCAAAAAGACGAGGTTGTGTTGCTACAACGGTGACTTTCAAGTTTCCTCCGGACTTGGATTACGTGAATATCCGATGCACCTGATGCTGCATTCTGTCGCTTTCAGTTGACATATATTTCTGATGTAGTCGTACGCAGAGAAGTCTTCTAATTAGTACCGAAATAAATTTTCGAGCGTGCTATGGATTCTTTACAGTTGTTAGAAAAATTATATTATGTGTTAAACATGGTGGGAAAAGCTAAGTTGTTGAGCTGGATCAAACTAATATTCAGCCCAAACACATCACACACAATCCCCCCCCACAAAACACACACAACACACACACACCCACCTCCCTCACATCTAGGTTCATCTAAGTTACTAAAAGTACGGTGTCCATAGACCCGTTTTACTACCAGACTATTCTATCTACGGATACATTTGAGGCATCATATGTTCTACATCACTTTAAATAGAACATAGGGCACATTATTTCGGAGGCGGAAATGTGCTTTGAATAAATAGCTCATTGCATATATAACGGGCCCTCATAACTTTCTATGCCAACAATAAATGCGAGCTTTGTAATATGAGGAGTCTCGTAAACAAGAAAAGTTTGAGACGTACAATAATCGTCCGTTCATGCATATTGCAACAGGGACGAGGTCTATACTTATATTTATTTTGAAATATCTCTCATCTATATGGGTAGCGTTAGGGCCATGCACTATGTTAGCATTTACAAACTCTTTTTGGATCTTAAGACTGAAACATATGCACGTATGTGAGGTACTTTTGCTTCGTTAACGTTGCATCATGATAGTGTCTTAGCATAGATATGCCTACTTGTAGAAGTTTTTTTCATATAAACCCACATTGTTTTTGCGTTCTCAAAAATATTGATTATCATATTAAAATCATCTTAAGCTATTCGGAGTTAAACCAGTTAAGCAATTAAGATCGTACGTTATGTTATTAGAATATGTTGTGAATAGAGAATTATCTAATTGATGCATCTACAACACTGACATGGCATAACACGAACATCTCAATTTGATAGATTCTGACGTCGATATGATCAGTGACCTCCAGCACTCAAGATACTTCTCTAAGTAGATTATAATCTCGCACATCTTGATAAGTTCGCAGGCGGGACTGAATATTCATCGTGTTTCTCCACTTCTATGACTGTCTTCAACTATTTACAATGTGTTACACTTTCGCGCGTAATTCTATTCTATACTCGGCGATTCTAAAGTGTCTTCGATGTGCAAACACCTACTACATCACCCTCTCTTGATGATGAGGTTGTGAGAGGTCTCTCGATGTTATCAATAACTATAGCTCCGAGAACTGGCATGTCTGACATCATATTCCGTCTCTAAAAGCTTCGCTTACATATCTTTCTATTTGAGCGAGTAGTGTAATTAGAATTCTTGTGATCGAATGTCTTGTCGGTAGTCTTCATGAGCGTAGTGGGATATGTGTCTCCTGCATGTGCTGCTCGCACAACCGCCCCCAGTCACTCCATAGCTTGTATGACAAGCTTAAGGCTTATGATTTCGCGATCGATATCTAATCTTTAATTACCTATAGCTCAGTCATAGTAGAAACGCTTATGACCGCTGATAGAATGATGAAATTCTCAGAGTCGAGTTTCCTAGATTATTAGATCATGTACTACATAACGCCGTATAGATCAAGACGCCTACTTATTAGTAAAGATACTAAGTCATATATCGTAGAACGGATTTTCGAATAGCATAAAGCTATAGACCCAATATGTCAGTGTACCGTACTACTAGAAGTCTGTGTACATATAAGTAATCCTGAATTAATCTACTATACTGCAAATCATAACATAGCAGTATCGATCCTGTCGTTACCATTATCTATCTAGACCTATTGTGTGTCGCCATACCGTACAACAAAGCCCATAAATATCAAGAGGGCTGAGAATGCTATTCCTCCCAAAACATCAATCTTGTTAGGCAATTAAAGAAGCCCCCCGCGTGGGCCAGGAGGTCGGCTCCCGCACACCCCACCCCCCCACCCCCCCCCCCCCCCCTCTCCCCTCTTTGATTTGCCCCCCTGCTGCTCTTAGTGCTCTCCTGCCGGTGTTCGCAATTTAGCTCTCTGCTCAATTATGGCACAGGCAGAACATACATGTCTCATCGCAAGAGTCCTTATATATAGAAACTATTTGATGTCTATGGTTTTGAAATTATGCAGTATGTACTTAATCTATTTAATAATCTACATGCTCTGCCTGTGATCAGATTCATCATAAGAAATTGTGACGAGTGACCGCTTGTGCTGTATGGGGTGAGAGATATCGCTAAGTAGAGCATTTACTAATAATATTGTCCTCTGATCGATAGGTACAAGAGGGTATCGAGATTCTAGGAGCTAAACAAGATATGCTAACACTGGATGTAAGTATATCAAGTCTATGCCCACTTGCTGCGCAGTGAACCTATGAACATATTCATGGCTCCCCTCGTCATACATTTAAGAGCATTGGCATATCTATGGTATCAGTCAGTACGTGTAAATAGTTCGAGTGTGGTAATTAACGCGATGTGATGGAGTGTGAGCATATAGACGAGACGAGATGAATATTTATCATGCATGATATTCTAATTCATTAAAACTGAATACTCTCATATCTAATTGAAACTCACCACAAGTTACATATAATAGAATCATCATATCCGGCGACAACTTTATATCTATTATTGCCTCCAACCCCCCCTAATCCCCCTCCAGCCGCTCCAGTTATCTAATGACGAGGCGGTGGGGCGACGGGTATGGGGAAGCCCTATTCCTATTGTTTCCATTCAGTTCTATAGGTATCCAAAACTATTCAGCTTGTACTCTTGAGGTGTACTTAATCCAGTCTTAAATCTTTCCTCCCCTACACACTCTATAACATTTTCATGACCACATTATTTATAATTCAGATCATTGCGAGATCCCAACGTCTCAATGGGTTGTGAATTTTTGATAGGGGAAAGAGGTGAATAAGAGGGTGATCGTGATTTTTGAATGTGTTGTGGAGAAAATGTGAGAGTAGAGTGAGAGGAAAGGGAGGAGAATGAGAAGGGGAAGGATGGGTGATATGGATATGACGAATGTGATTTTTAAATTTTAAAATAATTTAGAAAATCTGATTAAATAGTACGTGATCTATTAAGACTCAAGAGGTACTCTCCCTTTCATGTGCAAAAAATTTTCTTGATTATCGACGCACTTGTTAAGGGGGATCAGGAGGGTGTTCATGAATCAAAACTAATCAGTGGTCTACTATGCTTTGATGTTTACATTGCTCGTACATTGATTGATTTTCCAAAATGGTTTTATGCTGAACTCACCACGTGAACAGTACCAAAAGGACCGACCTGTATTTACTTTATGGAGTTATAAGGATGGTATTGGATAGGTAAGTTCCCATGATCCCGCCAGAGCCGGCAGTGGATTACCCAGGGACAATCCACTTCGTTAGTGTATGACATCCTTAGGTATGATTACATAAGGAGATATGTGAGAATAAGGGAATTGTGTCGATGAGGATGGAGCTAGTACTGGAAACATACCCAACAAGGTATAGTAATGAAGTCTCGGTAAGCATGAAGTGGTTGAAGATGAAAAGAAATGTTACGTTAAAGTGGCTGAAAAGAAAGAGCCCTCCTTAAAACATTAGGAGAAACCGGGGGTCATAAAATTGCTGTCAGAATCACATGGGTTGATTGCGGACATTGAAGAAAGTATCATGGACCCAGTGATAGTGACCACAAACTCTTCCCTAGCCACTCAGTTCCCTCAAAGGATTCTGGTTTCCATTTCTTACAGAGGATTAAATATTTCTATCGGCTCTCTCACTTCCGAGTTAGATGGATATTGAAAAGGTGGGCAGTTACTCCAGCCTCGTACTACTAAAACAAAACTTGCACTATTGAGTTCTAGAGCCATGAGAACTCCAAAATCTCGTTAGGCCACTTAATACAAACTATGCTTGTTCCTTCACCACACTATGACAACAAGTTAAAGATCTTAAGGTCCTCGACATTACTCTTGGTATTGCAAGAACATCGAGTGATACGAAAGTACTCACAACTAAAAGGGGATGCAATTCATTCTAGAGCCAACATTCCAAACAGCTCTTGGTAGGTGACATGTGAGTTCATTATGGATTTAACTTGTGACAAACTGGAAAGCAATGATGGGCGATTCTTTATGAATCAAACTTTGTTCCAGGCAGAGGTGAATTGACGCATATGTATAGCTTTGAAAAACCTGTCGATGTGCTCAAAATGAGTTTTAGCAACATTGAGGTGTAAATACCTTCCAAAACAAAGTGTTTCGGAAGGTGGAAATTTGATTTTGTGCTATGAAACACTATCGATGTGTCACAAAAATACTTTCTCAAATTATTCGTCGATTGATTTTCAAATAATTTTTATCTTTTTAACGGTTAAGACAGTAGTAACTAACCGATTCACTTTATCGTAGTTGTCTTCTTTGGACGTTCGATAAAGAGAACAAGCAAGTTATGGTGATTCTGATGGCTATAATTGATATCTTCATTATCTTATACTAGAAATCCTGTCAAGGAGATTCCTCTTAAGAGGAATCTACCTGATCACAGTTCGGCCCTTACGGATCCAGAGGTTAATCCAACCAGACTCAGGCGAATGACAAAGCCATATTCGCCCATAAGCTTTATTGATATAATATTTTATTACAGGATCAAGCAAAGCTGAGAGATGGGGATACTAGTTACATGTGGAATCCATTTCACCACACCATTGCTCACACATTAATGTTTCCAAGTAAAGACATCATGACAAATGAATGACCTAATACAGCTTCCCACATTATGAGAAAGTGTATCTATGATCAAGAAAAGTGAGTGAGCAATGGGGTCCGAAAAAAAATCACATGAAGGCAACACTTACAACAAAGGATGGATTAAGTGATTTACTGTGGTGAGATCTCAATAGAAAGACTCAAAGATCATATAAGTCTAAGGAACAAAGCTCAAGGATCACTACAAGATGTACAATGAAGTCAATGAAAGAAGAATCAAAGTCTACGAGCTAGAGTCAAAGATCAACTCATAGAATGCTAAAATTCAAATTGTATTTTCTAGGGTGACCTCCCTTAGGGGGAGATTGTTAGGATTAAGAAAAAGACTCGGTCACCCCATGTATTTTCATATTTAGCATTGCTCAGAGCTTTATTAGTAATAGTATGATTTATGGTGTGGGTCGGGTCTTTACCCACTGTAAGCCCACACCATAGCCCGTTTTATGGGGCATTTTTGTAAGAACTATTTAAACCCTCTCCACACATGGAGAGGGTGTTGGAAGAAATCATTTTACACACACAACTTAGTGTGTTTTTCTCTAGTTCTCTCCTAACCATCTCTCTCTCTCTAAGATCATAAGTGTGTGAAGTTAGGAACCTACAGAGTTTATATGAAATAAAGAGTGAATACAAGTATTTTTACTCATCAAAAAAGCTCATGCCACTGAAACGTTAACCAACATATTATAAATATGTAATCATTTGCCTAACAACTAGGTAATATGCAATATACCACAAGCAATGTCATAATAATTAAAGACTCCCCCAAGACCATCAACAAACATGCATTTACAGAATATAAACATCCATATGCATGGATCAAAATCAAAGAAAAATCAAAGATAAAGAAATAACCTTACTAGAAGATGATTTAGACTAGAGAATCAAAAACAAAAACACCCTTCTCAACCTTGGGCTGAGTTTGAACCAAAGAAGACCCAAAAACCAAAGATTCAAATGCTTCTTTCCCTCTTAAATATCACCAAGACTTGCCCCAATCAATCCCCAATCGAATAGCTTTAAGAATCACCAAGATTCTTAATGAACTGCCCACTGGCTGAGGCTTTTACCAAAACTCCTACAGTGCTATAACAAAACTACCTTAGAGAGTTCAGGTATACTGCTGTAATTGAAGACCCAAACCCTCCTGAAGATGACTGTGAGGTTCGTCCTCTAAAAGAGTTTATAATTATTTTTACGGTAAAGAATGGAAAAGTCATTGGCCCTAGACTTTAAAACCTTTGTTGCATCCACTGGTCTTGATTATAACCAAGGCACCTATGTTGATCATCCCTCTCCTAAGGTTGTTAAGGCTGAATTGGCCAAGATTTCTACCACTGAAGCTCTGGTTCAAAAGAACCCTGTTCTAAAAACTACCTTTCTTGTGGCTTGGAGGATCATGTTCACTTTCGTTATTTAGGTCCTCGAAGGGAACTATTTTTCTACTAAACAGTTAAATTCCATTCAATAGTTGATAGCCTACTTTCTCCTCACAGGGACCAAGGTCGACATCAGAGAGATCATTTACATTGATCTCGTAACCAGTCTCATGGCCAAGTCTAGGCAGAATTATGTGTCTTATCCTATCTTGGGAGTCTTCCTAACGTCACAAGTCCCTTAAATTTTACAAGGACCCATCCAAAGTCACCCCTAATTGTTAGGATCACATAAATGGACCCGAACAAAGAAGCTTCGGTCACTCGAAGATGCAAGACAAAAGTCTAGCTCGAAAGACAATGTTAATTAATGTTTATTATGTATACGGGCCAAGATGTAAAAAGCCCAAAAGAAAGCCCTCAAAGGCAAATCCTAGTTAGTATAAATACACCTAGTTTAGTCAAAATTAGGTTAGCTACTCCATTATTATTTTTCATCTTAAGGGTTTGTAGCAACTCTTTGTTTTTCTTTTTAATCAAAAGTTCTTTAATGTTTAATCTTTCATTGCCATTGATCTTGTGATTTCATCCATGGAATGATCTAGGGATCCTACAATTGGTATCAAGAGCCTACAAGATTGATGTATTGATTTGGTTTGTTATTTTTTTTCTTGATTTCGAAAAAAAAGGGTTTTTGATTTCTTTGTTTTGATTAATTGTTTTTGTTATTCTTGATTAAAAAGATGGTTTATGGTTAATCTAATATCAATAAAACCATCTTGTTAGCAATCAACGATCTCGTGATTTTCTTTTGTTCATCTTTTGTTTGGTTCGAAAAGTTTTTTTAAAAAACAATAAAGGGGGTCTCGATTTTTTTTCTTTCTTTTGGTTCGAAACAATAATCGAAAAAGAGAGGAAACAAGCGGTTTGATCGAATTCGTGCAAGAAAGGGTCTTTGTATTCGTGTTTTTGTGTCCATCGAACGAGTGGAAAAGAAGTTGGGATCGAACGAGCGACACTCGAGATACGATCGAACGAGTGTAGTCTTAGGAGGATCGAACTAGTGGAATACAAGGTTGGATCGAACGTGTGGAAAACAAAAGGATCGAACGAGCTCTACTCCTTCAAGCATCGAACGAGTGTGTTCCTAGACGACCGAACAAGCAATCGAACAAGGACGATCGAACAAACGGATCGAACTAGACGACCGAACAAGCAATCGAACAAGGACGATCGAACAAGCGGATCGAACTAGACGACCGAACAAGCACCTCCCTCAGTAAACCGAACAAGTGGACTTTCAAGTTTTGGAC